>JAQFXN010000181.1:0-27074 GCA_034693365.1 Liacarus xylariae | reverse complement strand
GACTAAAATAAAAGTTCTCTTTCAAAATAAAGTGATTTAAAATCAAAATATATTAAGAATCGTTTTTAGATAAATTTTCGATATAATGTACTCTTATAATCAGGGATGAGAATTTTCGATTATTATCGATCTTAAACCGTTGATCTAATCGTCGAGGATTATATATTAGTAGTTGTTTGGCATACAGACAATGCTATGTAAGAAGTTTTAGTTTATCGATATTATCGATTTAGGAATAAATTTTGATATTTCATCGATTTGGGGACTTTCACTTCGATTTTGTGAAGAAGTAATAAAAACACTACTTTTGTATTTCTTAACAAATCGGATAAAATTGTTTACAAATTATATTCCATTGAAAATTTTTTTTATACAGAAGCTGTTTTTATATATTAGGTTTCAATTAAAGAATTTTGTCTTTATTATAAATGAAATGATTCTCAATGAAAAAAATTTATTAATCATAAGAGCAAACTATTTCGTAAAAAGGGATACGCGAAGGTCGAGTTGTCAGATAGGTATTGGTTTTGTGAAAATGTGAGGGGGTTGTCAAATTTGTGATGTCACAAATTTGCAACCTGATTAAAAATAACATAATTTAACAGAATATCGAAGAATTCATCAAGAATTTTACAGAATATAATCAAATTTAGCAAGTTTGATACAAATCTGTTATTTTTCAGAGAATTGTGCAGAATAATCCTAAACAGCGCCTTGGATGTTTTTAAAAATTTTATTTCTTTTTTTAATTAGTTCTCATAAAATAATGTCAATCAATACGGGTGAGTTTTTTGAGGGCACATTTAAAAATTGAAGAATTATTAAATAAATATCGATATAACCCTCGCTTTCAACTATTTTATTTCCTTGAATAACGATCGATATTGTTATGTTTTACTCTCGAAAATTCACAACTCTGCTTATAATAGTATTAA
Organism: Liacarus xylariae; assembly: GCA_034693365.1. NCBI lineage: Eukaryota > Metazoa > Arthropoda > Arachnida > Sarcoptiformes > Liacaridae > Liacarus > Liacarus xylariae. The sequence goes on along the minus strand of JAQFXN010000181.1, from coordinate 26,139 downwards.
ACCAACTGGCTCAAATTCTAGAGTGGATTTTGTTCGCTTATCTAATATTTAAATATGTTCATTTTATTTTAAATGTGGAACTAGATAAATTACAATCCTAGTACAATATATATAAAATAGTCATGTAGTTAAATTTTCAAACTGAGACAATCTTAAAAGTCACTTAAATCACATTTGGCGATATTCCTGATTAAATTAAATTTAAACTATCTAAAATACATTAAGAATCTCTCCAACCCTATACACAATAAACTTAGGAATGTAACACAACACTTCTAGCTTGATGTATTTTAATAATAATTAATCATTGTTATATAAATCAAAAAGAAATTCATCTCTCAACTCAGCAAGTTAACTTTTGTGAACGAACTTAAATCTGATATAATTCTCATATCCTCTAACCCTCATCCCTGTCCCCCTATCTCTCTTCAACTGTATGTATAACTCGTTTATAGCGAGTCACTTATTTTTCACGTTAGATAAGGCCTTTTATAAATATAGCCAAAGACCAGTTTAGCGATATTTGAGCGGTCATTATCAGCACCAGTACTACTGTATATACTCGGCAGTAGTATTACTAGTGTTTCGCACAAGAAATAGATGACTGAATTGTTCAATTCGGCAGAAGAATGTTCTAACGGAATGACTTTTAAATTGAAATTTTCGGTCACTAAAGAAGCGGAACAAAAATCTATTCAATGAACTCCTACTCCATATATGTATTATAGAGATATAGAATATTCTGTAATACTTTTATTTTCTTCCGTAGTTTATTCTGTTGCAGACGAATAGAGGATAACATTACTAGTATTGCAACCGAATTAATAAGGATCGGAAAAATTGATAGAATACTTATTTTCTTTCTTGTTTTTCATCTTCTTCTTCTCCATCTGCTATGTTATTTGCACAGGGATCTATTATTATAGAATCTGATTGAAATTGTAATCTAAGATGATGCTGGAATTCTGTAATTATGCTTAATTTATATTCTTATTCTGAATTTCAATATATGAATTCATATTCAGAATTCTTTTAATAAACAATCTAACCCTTTTCATTCAATGGATAAACAAAATTGTCTAAAAATAGCAAAGCTAATTAAAATATCTATCAACTTCAAATAATTCATTCAATATCTCTTTTGGCTCAACTAACTAGCCATGATCACTCATTTAGCAACAATGACGGTTATCATCACATTATGCACTCATCTTTCTGCTCTTGAACTATAATTAAAATTCTATAATTAGCAAGATTAATTTTAGTTTCAGATTAAACAAAATAAATATTACTTATTTTCTAATTGGTTGACCTTGAGCACGAAAATTAATGACGTTTTGATAATCGAATAATTATAATTAAAACTATTAGATGGGTTGTTTTATATATTAATTGTATGAGCTAATGGCAAACAGGTTATAGAGTAGCAATGGTCAATGAAGGGGGTACAGTCAAAATAACCTCTGCGAATAATCCCCAAAATACCGCCTCCTATAAAGAAGAGAAAATCAGGTACCCATATCATTTTGCTAAATAGTAAAGAATAATTAGTGCCAAGGGTACTAATTATTTTAAATGTTAATATATTTTCAACTGCAGCATTATTATAAATTTCTGCCTTGTTTCTTATAACAAAAATACAAATTGTCAACTAATTAACATACTGCAATCATATGCCAATATTTCTTCATAACAAGTTTTTAAGTATATTTTATTATCTATTTATTATAATACTGTATAATTTTCTTATTGGTATATCATTTTAATAATTTACGATATTATTGTGTCTTTATGTATTGTATAATGAATTAATAGTAGCAGTACAATTTTTAATCCAATAATAGCAATTTTTGAAAATATCCCCCCTATACCATCACTTCTGTGACATTTAGGCTGTTATTAGTACCAATTCTTTCTGATTTTAAGGTGTTTGGTCGCCTATATAGATAATTTATCAAGCATAATTAAATGAATCTTTGAAATTAGCTCTGCAATCAATATAACCTTATAATTTGACCTTTCATATTAGTAACTCTCCTATGTATATATCTAATAAAGAGAACTTTGCCAGTTGGTTAAGCACCAGGGTACAAGAAAAACTATTATTTGAAATTGTTAGAAAGTGATAGCGACGAAGAATTTCATTTCATTCAACATTTTTTCTTCTACTTTCACTTCAATTTACGTCAAATAAGTTTGACAAAGAATAGATAGGAATAGAATAGCAAAGGGAGAGGAGGAGAGGCTAAAAAAAAGTAAATTTTCTGGTTTGAAGCGATTGAGCTGTGAAGTCGAGCATAATTTTCTCTAAACACGTTCTATCGCTTTCCACCAATACTTTTATTTTCTGGGCATTACTTTATATTTATTTTATTTTTGTCCAAAATATTTTTCTTTTAATAAAAAAATAGAGAGAAAGAGAGAGAGAGAGAGAGAGAAGTAAAATATCGATTTATGTGTTTTTTATTTATTATTTTGTGCTCGTATCCCAACGCTTGTAATAGCATTTATTTTGATTGTACTTTATAGCTGTTTTACAGTCTGTATCCTATCCGCCCATTCCCACTATATGAATTTATTAATGTTATAAGGCTACATTTTCTAACAATGTGCGCTTTAATTAGATTTTAACCTTGTTGAATTATTTATTCAAAAATATCTGTACTTTGCGTAAATGTTTTTAGATTGTAAATTATTATTTTAACATGCAAATCTATCAAATTATCATTGTTTTATAACACTAAAGCTGATTAACACACATAGGAGGTCGAAACTATTTTCAAAAATGCCAGGTGAGTATGTGATCAGGACATATTATGTAAAATGCAAAGGCGAGAATATGGTAAATAATAAAAATAAACAATCTGCGGAAAAGGTAGTGTGGGTGAGTATTTTCCAAATTTTAAAGACAGGAAGTACCCTGTTTATTTGTATATAATGCGCATCGGCGTATAATGCGCACGTGAATATTTCAGAAATTTATATATTTTACTTATATAATGTACACTAAAACTATAAAACTTAAAACATAATGCCAATCAAATTAATATTAATAAATAGTATAGACTGACAAATAAATTTTTTATACCAGTGTTTTTTACACGATGTAAATAGAGGTATATGTTGTAGTATTTTGAGAAAATATTTATCAAGTCATGGGAGGTAATATTTTTTCAATATTAGACATAAGAATTGAAATTGAAATGTAAAATTTAGAATTTTTTGCTACGGCGCAAAATATCAGGGGTGTATTTTGCTAAATCTCACAATCAGACAAGGTATTTAGGCTATAACATCTTGGCTACCTTTGCTTTACACTTGTGTTAAATGCCAAATTTGCTTAAATCTCATAAAACTAAACTCAATTTATATCCTCTTCAGATCTTCGGAGAGCTGTAAATGTTGGAACACCATTTTAACCGACATTTGAATCTAATCTCAATACATGAGTGCTAAGGATAAGATAGTATAATATTATCCTCATAAATTAGAGAGAAATGGCAAATCACTTATTTAATCTAAAATAAATTTCAAAGAAACTCTTTAAAAATAAAAATATTACATAAAATTAACTTTTTCTTCAGAAAATAGGCGCATTATATAACAAAAAACAGGGTACTTCATTGGTATTTTGGATATACTGTATACATATTTGTTGATCCATTGCTATTAATGTAGTAATAATAGAAATGAAAAAATCATAGAATTACAGAATAAGAAAAAAAAGAAAAAGCACATATCATGCTCTAGTTTGCTAAGAATTGCACTTAATCGTTGTCACAAAATTGATTCAAGCTTAATATTTCATTTTCATCCCATATCCAATACAATCAATCTATAGACAAATATAAATTACTTTTCAATAGTATAAACCATTCTTCCTGAATTCGATTATATTTATCAGCATGCTTGTATATAATTTATCAATCTCCTTTAATAAAAGCGATGTCTTTAGATATCATATCAATAAAGATTGTTTCAAAAGACTTTCTGATAGAAAATGAATAGAGTATAGACACAAACATTTGTTAAAAGAATTCTCAGCAAAGGATCAAATTTATAGAGAAAAGGGTAGAGATGTTGGGGGAGAGAGAGAGAAGGAGAGACAAAGAAATCGATTTATTCTTCGATTTAGATTATTATTTTTGCTTAAAGAGTAGTCAAAGATTCGTAGGAATTGATAGCATTCTTGTTATTAAACTCATAAACTATACTCATATCGAGTGAAACGGAATCTCAACGATAGGAATCACAAATATTCACATTATATATGATTTACAAATGTACAGAATATAACTTATAATAGCTCTTGAAGTATGACTTTCTTATAATAAATGAGCTGTTCATCAAAAAAAAAAATATCGAGAAGAGAATTAATCGCTTTTTTAGGTTAACACAAGAATTCCGAATTGAATTACTATTCTTTTCGTTTTCTAGAAAAATACATTAAATGTAATTCCAAGTTAGATATGCACTAATAATCATGGAGAAAAACACTTTTTATATGTGCTCGAATAAATATTCATTGTTTAAATTGATAAATACCTTACCGATCGTGTAATAAATCATTTACAAGGCATTATCATTTTGAATTGAATACTTGAAATGAGATTGTTGAAATTTTTAAAAATACTTTTTAACTTTTGAAATTTAAAAACAAATTTGAATAATTAAAATTTGGTTTGTATGGGTTATAGGCACAAATTTTATAGGCGCTGTTTCCATTTCTCTACTACAACTTTTAAATTAACTTCTCTAGATGAAATCCAGATTTATAGCAATGTTGTTTCTGTTTTATAATCTGATTATGAAGAGGGACATTCAGTTAAGTGTAAACCTAATCTAAAGTTTTGTCTGTAAATAAGCTTATCATACATTACTAGTCTATAGGAAATACATTATGCAGTGAAGTCTAACCTATTCTCGTCTCTCGATTAGGTTTACTCTCCACTGCATATTTCAGATGTATCCAAAGTAAGTCGGGTCAGCTGGTGTGGGGATATAAAATTTGAGTTATTTTGATAAAATTTTGGTAGAAATTAGAAAAAAATAAAAGGAGATGTGCAAATTAATATTTTGCATCTTGCTCAAAAAAACTCTATGTAATGAATGTATTTGGAAAAATCTCCAAGTCAAGAATATTTAGGCTTTCTTCACTTTGTGACTCTTGAAATATTAACTCACAGAGATCAGTTTCTACCCGATTGATGTCAGTATGATCGGAATATATTTCTTTTTATTAAAAATTATTTTGTGAGTTCGATTCGATCCTCTGACAAATCATTTTATTTTCAATGTATCTTGTTTATCGCATTCATCATTACTTCCAATTTAGAAAAGTTATTTATTAATTCATCCTTATAGATTGTAGCTTTAACTGAGTGCATGGTCAAAATGTATCGCGATAGTTTCAATTCAAGTTATTAATATCTATGCACTTATCTAGAAAATGTAAATGAATTGACAGGATTCATTTAATTATTAATCTACTATATAATAAGTTGGTTAACTTATCAAGTTCAGTTTTTCTGAAAGCAAAATATATGTACTTTATTTAGCTTTATAAGCTGACAAACCAATATTATCTGGCGGAAATCAATATGTTAAAAAAAAGTATTAGCTTTGTTGAGCTGAACTCTATAATTGTAAATCAAACCTGACATAGTAGCTTTTATACTTTTGATAAAAATAAACAAGATAACAATTTTAGTTAATTGGAACTCTATATACAATAGTAGCTATACTACTGATTAAACTGAAAAAACAAAACTAATTCCTTATTATTAGCTTCAGATTGGATGAGAGCAGTAATAAGATTTGATTGCATTCTCATCGAATAATGTCACTCCTCTAGCAGTGATTCAGCCACTAATGGCACCCAATGGGTAAGAGATGGAAAAGAGGAAAGCGTAAAAAGTCCTCTACATTAAGTAATGCAGGGAATACAAGTGGAACAGAAGTATTGCTGCGACAACATACTATATTACCCAGGGGCAAAATGAGTGGTTGTTACAGCACTCAAATGAAAAAGTCCTTTTCGAAATTATAAAGATTCTCCAGAAAACAATAAATTGATCCTATTCGTATGTATTTTCAATAAATAACGTGTGTATTGGCATGAACACTTGATATGCATGCTCAGTTTTAATTACTATACTAACCTAGAAATTAACATAAAGATGAAATATTCGTAAATTGTTACTAGTGCTAAGCAATTATAGTTATTTTAATTAATTTAATTAAGCAAGCATATATAAGAATATCGAACATGGAAGCTGGCAACAATATATGTAAGCGTTGAAAGAGAACTATGCGTTAATATGAACGCAAAAGTACTATACGACAGTAAAGCAGTAGCAAATAGTAGACAACAATCAATGCTTTATTAAGTAATTAAACCAAAGTATTTATAAAAATGTGAATTAATAAAAATTATTAATCAATAAATATTATTTTGTTTCGTAAAAATTACTAAAGTTTAGAGAATTATTTTAGTTTAATTGCTTAATAAAGCATTGATTTGTCTACTATTTGCTACTGCTTTACAGTCTTATAGCGCATTAACGCATAGTTCTCTTTCCACACTTACATGTTATAAGAAACTTTCTAATAATTGATTCTGCTAAACTTAGCCCTATAGCAACAATTTAATGAAATGACCTTTAAACTTTAATAATAGAAATTCATTTGACCCAATTTAATTGGAGCTTAAACTACTTGCGCTCTTTACCAGACAAACAGCACACACACACACACACATAAACTAAAGCCAATCTCTAGTTTTATTTAATCGAATCCTCTTCTTCTCAATACTCTTACCCTATCTTTAGATGAGATCAATTGCTTAACCACAACAGTATCGGCGATCAATAGAACTCTAGTGACAGATGATAGCAGAGCCCTGGCCGCCCTCACCATACATGACTTGTCGGCATAGGTTCGCAGTTGTGTACTGTCGTCATGGCTGGTGTCGCACAGTTGCTCGATAAGTGTGCCTGCTGCCCGTGCATCCTTGCACGCGTCCACCATCTCGGCCCTGATCTCCGGATTGTCGTCGGCAATGGCTTCGCCCACAGCAACAAATCGCTCCACAGACAGGTTGACTGATTGGCCAACTCTGACGATCGCCCGGAGCTGTTTCTCCGTTTTAATTGGTTTATCTCTAGCATTGACTAACGTTGTTATCTATGATTAGAAAATAGAGGAAGAAATTCATTTTATTTAAAATTTATTTTTTTTTTACATTTTTAAAGAATTTTTTTATATACAGTTTTTATATACTGCCAGAGAAAAAAGTATTATTTCTTCTCAACATATCTTTAAAAAGAAATATACTCTTTAGTGATTAATAACACCAGAAGATCTACAATCACTATAATTATAAAATAAAAATAATCTGGATATTCTCCTCGTTCTATATTAATATATTTCATAGAGTATTATATAACATTATATAGTTTAATCGTGCTATATCAATTAACCAAAAATAACTAGATTATTCAATACAATTTGAAAAGTAACCATGATAAAATTAAAAATATAAACAAAAATGTTTTTTGCAACTATTAACTTCTAACCGTATACATTTATAATCATATAATTATATCTGATTGAACATTTTTTTACATGTTACTTAAACAATTCAATGTATCATACTGCAGCATATTCGTTTATAGTTTATAAATAGTATAAAATAGTATTTTAAAATCTAGGATTTCAATCAATTTCAGCTCATAAAATTTGAATATTGCAAATATTTTGCATTTTCAAAAAGCATTTCAACATCTCTGCCCTGAATTAGATTCCAAATAGATATGTTTTGGGCGAATATAGCACTTGGAAATATTCAATCAGCTGTCAGTCACATATTGGAGTAATATTCGTATATAAAGAATATATAAATGCTAAGTTCAACAAACATGCAATCAAACTGAAGAGCAAGATAAATATGGAGAAACCAATAATTGGATGGTTTGGGATATGAGCCAAACCAATAATATAATAAGAAAAATCTTATTCGTAATCATATTAAAAGTATTTTAGGCCCCAATAGCATAAACGCGTCATATTTTAAAACTGCACAGTTAGTAGATCCAGCTGTTAGTGTTTGGCTTTATTTTATATTGTTTGATTAATCTGTTACCGAGAGCTTCATTTCAATATCAAGTAATTTGAAATACAAGTTATGTTATAAAAAGTTTCCATCAATGACAGAGATTTAATTTCAACTTAATATTTGGCTGTCTTTCACAGATTATTCAAATATAATAACATTAAACGGAACACTAAAAGATGAACTACTGGTTGTGCTGAAATAAAATGTGACGAGTTTACACATATAACACAATACCTATTCTTTATTATTATTAGAAAATTAGAAATTAATACTGAATCAGCAATAAAAAAATATATAAATATTAATCTAAATGAATAATAGGAATAAGCAATTCTCTGCCCTAAACGGATGCAGAATTTTTCTTTTGTCATTTGAAACCCATTTATTATTAATATAAAAAACATATTATATTATTTTGTGCCCGAATTCAATATAAATTTGATATAAAATCTAAAAATAACCAATTTTTCTGTGAATTGTTGTATTCATATCAGAAAAAGTTATTTTTTTATTAAGAAATATGATTTTTCATATTCTGAATATAAATAGCATAGAAAATCACAGAATATTCTTATTGTGCAGAATAATGACGCAATGGAAATTTTAGAAGCCAGTTTATTTGTATTACTTTTATTAAACGAGATCTTATTTTTTTTATAAATATTCTAGTTGCAATGAAATGTTAAATGTTTTTATGTATTCTTGTAGAAAATTAGCATGGAACTTCAAATTAAGCTTAATATACAGGTGATGAAAAATAAAATGTCTATCCTGTGTAAATCTTGATGCTTAAGCACATCTACAATTGTCCTATTCTGTTTGGTTTCCAGATTTAATTTAAAATCTCTCTGATTTTTTTGTTTTTTTACTAGGCTCAAATATGATACTGTCAACAGTAGTGATAGCTAAAGCTCAATTGATTGATGATTAGCGGAGAGACTGAAATTGTTTCCTATGATTTTAAAAATAGTATGTCATTCTGTTTAAAATCTTCTGGATATTAAATATGAACATTTGTAAAGTTCAAACTGTATTATTTAACGATTCTTGTGATTCATTGCTAACTAAAAAAAACGATGAATAGTTTTAGTTTGAAAATATTTGAGGCAAATATGTGTAGAAGTTTTTCTAATATAGCGAAATCGAGAAACAAATGTAAGGAAGGATTGGAACTGTAATTTGGTTTAAGGCCGAATGTCTGTGTGACAGTGAAGTTAACAGCGTTTGTATCGGTATTTTCGACGACTCTGTTATAATTTTATTTGTTCTGATTGTTAACTGTTAGGCTTTTTTATATCAAGTAACTCCTACAAGGATACCTAGACGGAAATGACATTTTGTTCCCAAGCACAATTTTTGTCTTAAAGCTCATCAGTAAATTTAAAAATCAAGAATTTTTTCTTTTGACTAAATGCGATTTGCAGTATAAAAATGCTCAGTAAATTCAAATGAATATATCACTTATATTATAAATTTTACTACGAATGTGGAGGGTTCAAAACGCTAGGGGAGAGGAATGGTATTACTCACATTTTTTGGGGTTTTCTCTTAGTTATTGCTCAATGTTTAGTGGTAAACTCAAGATACATTTAATCTATCCAGCTAATAGGCTACCTTTTTATTAATTTGCTTTATTTTATATTATTTGAGTAATCAGTGAACGATAGCAATAAATGAGTTTATATTTCAAACAGTAATCCATGGAAACTCAATTTTAAACAATTAAAAACAAAATTTATATTTCAAATTATTAAGTATTACTATTAAGCTTTCGGTCACTAATTACTTGAAAAAATATAAAATAAAGCGAAACAATATGAAAGTTGTGTAGTACCTCGATAGATTAAATATATCTAGAGTTTATCTGTACATGTAGTCTGTACAGTTTATCTGTAATGTAAAGTATAAATTTTACTAGGGGGAAGGAGAGAGGGAAAGTATTCCGGGATGGACTCTCTTTCCACATAAATGGAAATATTTCATATTTCAACATCTTCTTACACAAGTTTCTTTATTTTCATTCTCTTCGAATTGCACAACAAATATGCAGAATTTGTGCAAATGTTCCACAACAAAATAATGTGCACTTTGATTTAGTGCTGCTCTAGAAAATCAATAATTTTTAAAACCAATTTTATAGCAGACTTGTTTCTTTTTTTTAGCACTATAATTTATTAAGGCACAATCAATATTAAAATAGCAACTTATATTTTATTAAGGGGCTAAATTTTAAATTACATCAACTAAATGACGTCAACTGTTTTATAAATTATAATCTACTGTACAGTAGTTCAAATCAAGCACACTTCCATCATTAATATTATGTTGAGCGTAAAAGTAAATTAAGCATGAACAATTTCTTAAATAATAGAAAAGGAAGGATTGATAAAATTGTGAGTAAAGCTCATTAAATTTAAGCTGAACTGACGACTATTTTTATTAGTTGGAAATTAAGTGTCAATCTTTTATATATACAGTATATATATAAATTTTTTCTTCTGTGAGCTTCGTTTTTTTTATAACGAGAAAAGCCCTGGAGTTGACTTTTGGGTTTGAGGAGCTTTGAGTTATGTTTGAAAATGTTTCTTTTCATTTTATTTCGTTATACTTTTAGTTTCCTTTAGTGCATTGTAAGCATAACGTGATCTATTGCTAACGAATTTTACGGATTGCGAAGTTTTTTTTTGTTGCTTTATTATCGAAATTTTTGAATTTCATTTCTTATTTATTTAATAATATATTATTAAAATAGATTTAAAAAGTCAAATTTTTTGGAAAAATAATTAAATATTTCTATACAAATTTTCAATAAAGTCATATTAAGCACCAATATGGCCAGATAGCTTGTTGAAATTTCAAATACATTGTATCAATCGATACGATTACTAATGAATTATTTACTAATTATTTTTGTTTAGTATAATAACAAATGTTTAGCTATGAATGTATTAAATTTTGGAGTTTAGTTTAGAATTAAGCCTAATTTCAACTGTCTAATTTCTCCTAATGTTCATCATATTTAATGAAATGACTCAAACTATTTGTCAAATAATAAACATTTTATACAAATCATGTAATAAATTCAATAAATACCTCATGTGTTGTATAGACAAACTACAATTGGATACAACACTATTATAATCTTTAAAAATATTTTTCAGCATTTGGAAATGAATAATATAAAAGAATATTCTATGATATATTAGAAAATGCAATATTATCTAGCATTACATATTAACTTCAAGAAATGTATCCTCTAAATCCATGCACTACCATAATTTATTCTCTAGTAATGCAGGGTTTTAGGGCTTTAATAATTCTTTTTACAAACCAAATATATTGCAAAAGAAGACATTTACAGTTTATATTTGTTCAGTTGAATAGGTTTTTATGATTAATGTTAGGAAACATCTCTAGAACAAATAGAAAATCTAAATAATAACGCGATATCTGATATAATTTATTATTTAATGAACAAAGTTGATTAAATAATTTTTTGAAACATGTCAATTCATATTTATTTCTATAACTGTAACATTATATCACCAAGCTTATTAAAGTTTTAATTAATCTCTAGTGCGGTAATTGAGAGTTGAAAATTAAAGATCAATAATTTAAAGTTAAAAGAAACTTTTATCAATTCATATGCTTAACCATCTAGGTTACTTATGCGGATAAGAAACAAAAAGAAGTTAATGGAGCATTATAACTTTCATAGCTTGAGCATTAAATAAGATTTCCATTGTCAGTACGTATTTGACTTTAGGATTTCATTTGCATTTATTATTGAACAGGGAATGAATGATAAAAATAGAAGTTATCTCTTTTAAGGATTTGCATGAAAAATAAGAAAATCAAATAAGAAAACGAATACACGTTTGTCTCGATTTTATAAATTGAATTTCTCTCTCTCATCTGTCTTATTATTCTTTTAGGCTTTTTCTTCATAAAACAAATCGAGTTTTAAGAAATAAAACTTTTAAAGTAATAAATTCTGAATTTTGTTTGATTTAAGGCCAATATACTATCTTTGCATTATTAATAGGAAACAGGGGAAAAATTTAAATTTATTTATTAGCTAGCTTCAGCATCATCTTCGAATAAGCTGTTTCCACAATTTTATCTTTGTAAATTATTTCAATAACACTTTTAATATTGAAATGTGTTTATAAATTACATCTTAATCTTGTTCAAATCTAGTTTTGGATGATCATTAAATTCTACCATAGTAGATAATTTTTAAAATAAATTTATCTTGTCTATTAAGTGGCTAAGAGATTTTGAAAAATAATTTTACTGACCATTTCACACACAAAACATGATGATAATTTTGTTATCTTGTCGCAGGAATATTTTAGAATCAACCAACATTAATTAATTTGTGATTCAAAGCTCTAAACTGATATACGGTTAAATTGTTATAGGGTTATTTTGTTAGATTTCAAATGCAATTTACAAAATTTTTATACGAATAAGGAGTTAAACTTTAATGACATCGACACAGATAGGAGTAGTTAAAAGTAGACTGCCCACATAAACAAATGCAGATTTATGTGGGTTAAGGGGGTACAAATTCTTCAAAAAATGTGGTCTTCCTTAAAGTATAGCCCGTAACATAATTTGAACAATAAATCAATCTATCACCTAATATATTCTTAAAACTCAGGGATGTCCAGCCCTGAATACCCCCTGGCAAAATATGCAGTAAAAATTAGTCTATGGACAGGTACTCCTAAACATCGAGAAAAAAGTAGGTGTTCTGACAAATGGAAGAAAAACCAAACACCCCCCCCCCCATGAGATTATCAAGTCTAGATATCACTGCTTATAACTATATAAAATGTAAAAAATATTTAAAGAAATGTCCATATATTAGAATTTATTAAGATAGATGAGTTCGGTTTCTTTCAGTATATAGAATGTCGGCATTAATATTGATGCCCAACAGGTTTGAAACTGATCCTATAATATCTAACTTCATGCACCTTTTTTAGCTTGGATGATTGTATTATTTAGTTTGTTTAACTTCTATCCTATGGAGAATTTGAGCCGTAATTCCTTTCTTTTCTCTATATTCTTAAAGGATTGGTTGCTTAGTCTATGTTAATGTCTTAAGCCTTCATTTGTGTGTATAGTAAACACTGATGTTTGATCAGTAATTATTGTCAAGACTTCGTTGGGATATATGTTGTTTATCAGGAATAAGGCAATGTTCGCCTAATAATAGCTATGGTATTGTACCTTCAATCCGGTAGGAGGTTAGATTAGGTTTGGCCAGAGTAATAGTAATAATTTATTGTTTAGACTTATTCGTTCATCGAGTAATGTGCTCATTCCAATGGAATCCAGGGTCTCTGGCTACCTTTGTAACAAACAACTTTTAGAAGTTCTTAAGCATGTTGGCAAAATTTTAGGCATCCCAATGACCCAGTATTAATAATTTATAACATTTTTTTGTAGAATTAAACCATGTTGAAGTCATTTTTACTATAACAATTTATCCTCTCTAAATTAAATATATTCTTGGAAAAAACGATGGCAGAATAGCGTGGTAAAAATAAATATATTTGTTCTGTCTTAAATAGCCGATAGGCTTTTATTGGTATATTTGCATATAAGCAGGGATTTTCGCCTATGCCTCTTCCTAGGCTACACCTGATTAAACATATATAAAAGGAAATAATACTTTTATAAGATTTTTATGACTACTAATAATTAACTGTTAATCATTCAATTATCGTAGAATTTTTAATATTCTACTACTCAAACTGCTTCCTATTAAATTAGGTAGTTTAAACAAAAATAAAACAATTTCTAGTGAAGATTTATTTTTAATTCGTTAAAGTAGGTTTAAAAAGCATAGACAAGGAAGGACATTATAAACTGGAAGGAGTCAATAATAAATAAATAAAATGATCCTTGTACTTTCATTTTTGTTTAAAAAGTAGATTGCGCAATTTACTAGATGGATTGGTAACATTTCATTTATGAGGCGTTTACAAGGAGAACAGTATTTTAAGTTTGCATACATAATAAACACATATAAATCATAATTATCTCTTCTTATTAATTAAATAAGCTGGTTAAAGTATAAAATATTTACTAATTAAACAATTTTCAATTCTTAGAGTATTCCTGCAATTTATTTAATTATTCTTGGTCAATAATTTATGTTTTTTTACATTTGACTCCTTTTTATATTTTGTTCAATATAATTTTTATTTTCATTCTTCAATAGACAAGTCCATCGATTAAATCTATAATTAGATAATTTATTATAAATTGTTTATTAAAACTTTTAATTATTATTGAAGTAATGAATATACGATTAGAATTAATTGTTAATAAAATTAACTAGGTTGGATAAAACTGATTGAATGCTTGTGTTCTTTAAGTTAATGTTTTACAGTTTTTTTAAGCATATATTTGAAACATTCCTGGGTTTGAATGCAAGTATTGGTAATCTATAGTGTCTTAGTTTGATTATATCGTTAGATCCATTATCACTGCACAGCCATCACAAATGGTTTTGGGAATTCGAGTGTCAATTATATATAGACAGCCAGTGATAGAAATGGATAGAAAAAGAAAAAAATTTGTGCAGAGATAAGACGCAGAAAAGACATTTTCATTTGTAACTTTGTTATTTGCGACTGTAATCTAAGCCTTACTGTGCTTTCACTTTTGATATGCAATAATATAAACCCTCTGTTGATGACTGATTATTTGGGCAATATTTGTTTAAGGACTGTCAAGCTTGTTATCTGTTAGCTGAGCAAGATTCATTTGATGAAATTTCAGAAAATTCTCCTAGGTTAGCTTGTAATTCTTACAAAACATTACAAGCTCTTCAAACTCAATGCTCATGGTACTATTTTATATATAAGTATATATCAATACAATTTTAATTAGTGAATAACATTTTTTTGCAGGTTGACTTAGTGACTTAGGTTATTAATGAAAAGAATTTTAACAGTATAAAAGTTACAAAGTAGAGTTTACATGTCTGATATAGCAAGCTCAAGTGTAATTTACTTTTCTAATTAGAATATTTGATCCTATTTATATTTCCACTTTAATCTAACATATAGTAGAGCATTTTAAAATTTATCTTTTTAAATTTTCTGCCTATTTTTTAGTTTTAGTTTCCCATTACCATCTAAATATATCCTTGTTGTTGAATTTTAGCTGATATTTTATTCTGTTTGCGTCATGCAACTAAAGAAACAAGCTATTTTTAATTTACAATTAATATTACAATTCGATAATTATATCCGGTTTATATTTTTCTGTTTTGAAAAGCAAATTATGACTTCAATCGACTTTAGGTTGAATTTGTTATTCTCATTGTTAGATAAAGTAAGAAGATCACTAATTATAAGCCAGAGATGGCAAAGAGGGGATGCACGTGTTGATTGCATCCATCTTAATAATCGTGTGCTCAGCTTCACAGCAAATACTAATAATATTTATTTTTTATGACATTATATCTTATAGGAAAATAAGAAAAATCATAATTAGATTACTAATTAAAATCTAATAATAAAATACAATTTCCTCATGTTTTAATTAATAAACATAATTTATTACATGAGCGCTGAAATTTTAGATATACTACTTTATATTATAAGTAGTATTTTTAAAGCTTGCATAAATAGAATTATATAACAAATATAATATTTTTAATTATTCTTAGCTCATTTGAAACTTAATATTATATCAATTTTAATGTAACGAATTTAATCTCTATTTAAATTTTAATGATTGTATTTTTTTAGTATAATCAATTAAACTGAAAAATAATTATCATATCTCATCTATCTAATAAAATGAAATTTTGGACAGGTGGGTCCAGGGGAGGGTATTGTGTAATCATCAAATTCTTGCAGAATTTAATTAAAAATGACATAATTTAGCAGAATTTTGATCAATTCTGCGAGAATTTGACAAAATTCAGGCAAGTAATGATGAATTCTGTAAGAACCTGACAGATTTTGTAAGAATTTTATAACATTTTTTATTTTTTAACAATTTAGACCGAAATTGACTTATTATTTTTACGCCGCGCCTTCATATATGCTAGTGAAGGGACATTGTGATTTGTGCATCACAAAGCAGAGGTAGCCATAGGATTGTAGTCAGGGGTAGGTTCCACAAAATTTTCACAGGGGAGTGATCAGGGGAGGGTATATGTAGGTCCAACATGGCGACTGATCATCTTAAAATCGGTGTTTAAGTTTAAATTAAACCCAAAACCATATAATTAAGTTTTATTTATAACACATTGGAGTAAAAGTTTCGACATTCCATCAATATTGAAGATCAAGATGAAGTCTAAGACGCCATTTTCCTTTGTAAGATGACTGCCAAAACTCCATTTTTATACCAAATTTTACTAAGTTTACCAGTATGAATTGCTAAAATTTTCACATATAGAGGATGGGGTACCTTCAAAATTTTTAGATAGGATAGGTGGTCCCCTAGAAGATTTTCAGATGGGAGGGTCCCCTAAATCAGACCAGCCTGGACGTACCTGTTCTCACCTTGGCCACTTCTGGTCACAAATGTTATTGAGTCTCTTGGCCCAATTGGTCATCCTAATCGACTGTTTATATGAGATGTTCACACATTAATTAAGCATTTTTGTAGTCCTCAACATTAAAACTTTGCTAAAAACAATGATTAAAAAAATAAAGCATCGAGCATAGGCAAAGATTTATTAAATACTTGCATGTAAATTTTAATTTTAAATAATCATAATTAACTACAATCATGGAAATGGTAACTTTTTTAACTTTCTAATAGTATCCAAATGTGAATATAAAATTTGTTAGACTAAAAGTTAGACAAGGAGGGATCAAAACCTAAGATAAGCAAGGTTTCCTAATCTGGTATATTTATAAAACAGGATAGTTTTTATTTTTTTCTTAAATGCAATTAAAACTTTTAATAATTTTTAGAAAAATATATTATTTTCTTTCAAAAAAAAACATTACTTTATATGCATTCGCTTAAAGCCATCTTGAGATGAATGTGTATTAATATATGGAAAATAAATTATACTAAAGAATACAATTTATAATAACAAATAAAATATATATATATATATTAAACACCAAATAATCCTCAAGAGAGTGGAAAACTAAGAGATCAATAGCGCAGGAGAATTCGTGTTTACATATATTATTGTACAACACATAGTGTAGTGAAGTGTTTGTGAAGTTCTCGAAAATCTCTTGAGTATAAGCCCCACAAAAATCTTATTATCGCCGAAAGGAATTATTGGCCTTTGAAACTCATTTTCTATTGATATTTATGTAATACAATATAATTTATATCTGTGTTAGTGGGAGAGAGAGAGGGGGAGAAATGGAAAGAGAATATTACTAATGAAATTAGCAGGGATGCACAGACTTGAAATTTCTAGATATTAGAAACCCAGTGGCTATTCCGAATTTGCCAATTTTGGATTAAGAATGACAAAGATGGTATTTTAAAATGTCAGTTTCTTTGGCAACTCGTAAAAACCGGTTTATGTTAGATAATTAATTGGATAATATTTAGCAGAAACAAATTTAGATTTTGCATTTTATTAAAAGAATTTCACAGAATTTTCAGAAAACAGCGCATTCGGCTTTATTTTATCCAAATTTACTATAACAGAGATCTAGGATTAGGAATCTGGGCTAAAATCACAGGTGGGATAATTCCGATCTGAACCCTACACTGCGCTTCCCTGAAAATTAATGTTAAAAAGATATATCCATCAGAAAGAAAAATAAAAAAATCTCCAATTTAAAAAACTTCAATTACACTTGATACTTTAATGCATTATTGCATTAGTTTCAGAATTAACTCTATTCGCTCGTACTGTAAGCGAAAGAGTAGACAAAAGGTTTGTTTTGTTTTGTCTGCTCTTATTTTGTTAGTTAACGAACTCTCGAAATAATCGATAACTAATTAAAAGTTCCTAAAATTATATAATTATACAAAACAATGATAATATCGGCCTTTATTAAGGGTGTATTTGTTGTTTTTGCGCTAATTTGTTACAAAAATTAAGTTCTATCTGGTTTTCTAATTAAAGACAACAGAATAAATTTAACATTTCTCTTATGGTAAATAATTATACTAACATCCAATGCCAGTATAACTTAGCACCTCTAGTCATCAAGTTGTTTTTAATTATAACTTTTTCTTATTACCCCTGTTAATATTTGTCAGTTGAGGTACTTTAAGAATAATAGTATATAATATATAATTATAATAATTTAACAATAACTTAGCTAAAGCACAATTGGATAGTTTGACCAATAACTTAGGTATAATTCAGAGGCTTTAGGACTTGACTGAGTCCTTCATCAGTGAAACTGTTAGCACAAATGAGTGGAATTCAGTTCATAACCTAATACTTACTGAGAAGGAGGAGCAGTAATTTTATGCCAGCAATAGTGAACTTTCATTTGTTTATATAAATATTTGAAATAATGGTTTAAATTCTTTTCTTAACATTGCTTTCCGAACAGATATCGGAACTTAGAATCTTTTCGACCTAATATACGAGCTCTGATCTACGGTTATTTTATTCATTTAACCTCGTTATTTAATTTATAATAAAACCTGGAAATTTTATTAAAATTTATTAATAAGAAAATTAATAATAAAATTTAAATTATCGAAAAGCTTTAAATGAGCTTTCGCTGCACTATTAACAATGGGACGCGACTTTTTCAGGCATACTATAGAACAAAAGACCGTGGGTTCGAATCCTCTTTCAGACAAAAGATTTTTTTAATGAATATAATTTAATTAAATAATGTTTTGCCCAAGGTGACCGAATTTCAAATGGCCGGAGCATTTTATATATTCTATCCAAAAATACATAGTGTGCATTTTAATGATACCATGTTCCCTCCGGGAACCCTTTAGATATACTATATATAAGAGTCCCTTTATATTACTTTATTTTATATATTTGGCCTAAAAGCACAAAAAATTTAAAATTCAAATCTCATTCTCTTCTATCAAAAAATAAGAGTAAAAGTGTTTTAGTTGTTTTTATATGAATACATGATATTTATACTAATACTCTATAAAATTTACAATTGTATTATTTAGTAGACATAGAGGTATAACACCGCTGGTAAAAGAGATATAGTTTATTTTTATAATATAATCTTGTTATTCTACTACATGTCTGATACAGTGATCATTAATGAGCAATTTATCAAATATCAGCTTTCTTATTTTCACACAAACATTATATTCCTGTTTGAGTACTATTATAATAATTTTATTTAAACGATATTGCCCCTATAATGTTGCTAGTTTGCATAGAGCTTGATTGGGAGTGGGTACCAGGAACAATGCATTGCACACCAATTTGAGTATCATATGTTTTAAGTACTTTACTTTAATTGAACTCTAATAATGTTGCAGTAAAATCATAGGAAAAATTTATGAAACTAGTTTATATTATTTATCACACTAGTTTACCATACTGGTACTTTAAGGAAAAATAGTTTGTGCCCCTTTGAAAGATTACATAATACGATATCCCCAGACTGTCAATCTTCTTGCCGAAGAAATGTGTCCTGCTCAGTCTTGTGACTACCCTAAAATGTGCAAGGACCAAGAAGTCAAGATTTTTATCCGACTAAAAGCTATGGGCTATAAAGGTGTTGAAAATTTATTTACTGATGTTTAATATGCTCAAAATATGTTCATGTATGGTTTTTCAACGTAAAATACAATTAAAGGTGTAAAAGATATCTTGAGTAAAAGAAGTAATAAATTTTAAATTTGTCAATTATTTACTCAATTAATCGGTAGGATTTAAATTTGAATAAAGAAATTTCATAAAAACTAATGTTTAATTATTCTCTATTACCAAGACTTATAAAGATGCTAAAAGAATTTAAAATATTTCAAACCTGAACATATATTGTGACACATGAACATTGAAAATATTGTATTATTAGAATTACACAAAAGACAATATGGATATTTTTAGGCTCTCCCTGCTCTTCCATTAAAAAAATCATTTTCAATTCTCTTAAGAATATTCTTTAGTCATTAAATACAAATATATCATTAATAGTAATCAACAAAAAAAAATTAGAATATTCTATAAAATAATACCAAAAAAATATTAATGAAAGACAATTTAGTCCTAAAGTAGATTAAGAAATTAATAGATATTGTCCTAGATATTATTATTTTATATAAATTAATTTTATGATTAATTCATTGCTGACATTTTTTTTCATATGAGTTAAATTATTACACAAATATATATTAAAAAACAAGAGAAAATGTGCGCGAATTTGACTCATTTATATAAAAATATAAATTAATACATTAAAACATTATCATTAAAAAAAATTAAGCATCATTATATAATTGTATAAATATTGTAATTCACCTACAAAAAAATAAATATGTTAATAAGAAAATCAATTTAACCTTCTTTATAATTCCCTAAAGTACTGTACAATTCATATAAATTTGCACAAAAAACTAAAACATTATATGAATTTTATGTTTTCAGTAAATAATAAAATAAAAACTGAACATTAAATGTTTGAAACAAAATAGTCGTAAAAATTTAATTTAAAGAATTGAATTCAAAAAAACTAAAAACAAATCGAAATAATATTCTCCGGAAAATACTGTTTAAGAAATGGGAAAAAAATTCTTATTAAAAGAATAACAGAATATAAGAATAAAAGGCACTTTTTTACTTATGAATAGTGGAGAGAGAGAGAGAGAGAGAGAGAGAGAGAGAGGGAGGAGAGGATAGAGAAAGGAATACTCGTGTGTTAAGTACAAATAGATAAGGCATTCTCTACCCATATATTAAGGTATATATACTAAACGCTAATGTATTTTGATGTTCAGCACTACTCATTCACACCCAAACCAAAACGTGAGTGTTTTTTCCATTAATCCCAATAAATACAACTAATAATGGAGTGAAATATTTTCAATCAATCAAATAAAACAATTTCGCCATTTATGTTAGAAATTTTTTAATCTCACATTCAATCGAAAACATATAATTACATTTCGGGGATGCGTTTCGCTAAAGTGTTTAGCAAAGGACGAAAACAAAAATCAATTTAGTAGATTCTAACTGGATCAGGGGTGACCAATGGGAGGTACAGAATAAATACCTACCCTGAGTGTGAGATTTTGCAAAATACCTTCTTCATATACATATATACCCTGGTCCCTCCTGTGCATTTTTCAAATTTTTTAAAAAAGGTGCCACCCATGACTTGTTAGTAAAATTTCTCAAAGTGCCCCATCTATAATGCCCCTCTTATTCGGCCGACACTGGCAACTCCTGAACTGGATCAATATACTATCTATAGTGTTTGCGAATGTTACTAATTATTAATAGCAGCGAATCACAAATTACTAACTTGATTCTCTTTAATTCCATAGGACGCAATCAATAGTCTAATGTAGCATACATGATTAAAAATCAATATAAATATCGGCGCTGAGCACACTTGAATGTTCTAGATAATTATATGAGAAGTAAAAATAGCTATGTATAATTATTACACCAATATATAAATCCATAATTTTGAAGTTTCAAATCAATCTCTATTTATTTCAACATTAGTTGTTAGATAAATGTGTGCTCATGTGGTGTACAGTATTGTCCAAAATAAAGTGTCATTTAAGGATAAATTTTAAAAATGCTATATTTACAAAATATTAGCTCAATTTTAAGTATAAACATAATCTAGAACTATAAGAGCAGCTTAGGTTCACCTGATATTTTCGAAAATTATATAATTTAAAATAAAAATCAACATCCCAAATCTAGTGTAGTTCTTAAACATTTTAGGACATTGAGGTATTTCAATATATGTTAAGTTGCAGCAGCAAAGTAGATTAAACCGTTGTAAGAAAGATTTCTTCTATAAATTTTCAATAAGAACTGTACATAAAATTAGCTCTTTATACGAGTACAATTTCAAGTAATAATTTATAGAAGAAATCTATCTTATAATGTCTAGTCTACTATGGTGCTGCAGCTTAACATATGTACATTGCATAATGAAATCCAAGTGTCAAAAGGTAAAAAGTCCTTTGACCATTAACCCTGAGGGTTAAGAATTTATTTAACCTTAACCTTAAACCTCGGTCATATGGTTAACCCTTAATTTTTTTTATAATTATTAACATGATATCTCCTCTTACACGGATGACATTGGCTACCCCTGTATTATATAAAATTGATCAAAACTTTTAATTAATATGTAATTTTGTTATTAATTGAATTTAATTTTTAGTATAAATTCAAAATTTTATAACTTCTATCTTAAATAATTTATAACAAACTATATACTAAAACCTTCGAGTAACTAAGCCATCTCAGCTTGCATTAACATAAAATTGAGCTTCTAAAATATATCATAATTATTCAGTTTTAAAAATATCATTGACATTATTATAGAGCCTACTCTACTTAGTCCTGTCCATTCAAAACAAATCTGGACATCTCTCGTGTGTAATGAATAAAGCGTTGGCTGAAATGGCCAAACTGTAATTGCTGCTGAAATTCTAGCCTAATTAGAATGTGAATAATTTATTACACCCTCTGGTAAATTGCAATTTATACTCATTAATGTAAATCTAATAGAAGTAATTATATCACGAAATTGTTGGGCCATTCGTTTGGGCGAAATGTCGTTTCACTCTATAATGCACTGGAATTGATTACATTTAGGAGAACATTAAGAATTGTCTGTGCAAATCGATTCAAACAACAATTACAATTGTTAACATGCTAGCTCAGACAATAAAGATAAATGCATGTTAATTTACAATCAGCTAACAGTAATGTAACAAGATAAATTGCATAGTTTACAATTGTACTATTTTAAGATACACTTAAGAATAGGGTAAATGTCAATATCAAATATAGTGCAAGGCCAGTTTGTAAAATAAATCAATTTACGCCCCTTTATTGCTCAATAATGTATTTTTAATTAAGTTTGATATTTTCACTAATTTTAATATTAATGAATAAATTGCTGAATAATATTGTTTTTGGGGCGAATACATCCGTTCACTTATAGACATATATGCAAAATGAAATTTATGTTACTATTAATTGACTTATGATTAGTCCCAATATGACATTCACTGTATAGTACTACTTTTGCCAAATGAAAGTCCCAGGGGTAGGACTGTCTTTTCCAAAATCCTATATATACTGCTATTATTTTTAGGAGAAGACATCCTTACCCCCTGAGACATTCATTTAAATTTGGTAGTACTTAAATATGCGAAACACTTTATTGATTACTTAATTATGTTTTGTTTAGTATTGAAATAATAATAATAAAAATTAGAATATTTTTTATCATAACAGATGTTCTTCTTTTAAATAGGGAAAAACTAGATTCCAACATGCTCATTGTAGTATTCCTAACATAAGTATATATTAATCTAATTTAGATGTTTATATTAATCACAGATATTAGAAATTAGAAACAAAATGCTAATGAATAACATATTCCAAAAAGATAATTATTTAAAAAAAATTACATTATATATAGGTTAAGCATTAAGTTTGCCTTCATAAGTTTGAAAAAATCTGCATAATTTTGCTCATTATATAAATTACTCTATTATTCTTAGCGATAGTGAAAACATAGATTTAATATTTTCTATGAATATTAAGAATATTAAGAGGAGAGAGAGAGAGAGAGAGAGAGTCTTAAAAATTCAAATTATCTTTTTATATATTGAGCTTCCTTAATCAGTAAATGTTCTCTCTCCCCCTATCCCCTTTCCCTCTCCACTTTCTTCCACTCTCTTTCACTTCTTATTTGAATTTTTAATTTATTTAAACATTAAATTCTATATATTTTTTTCTCTACGAAACTATTTATTTATCCAAAAGAATATATATATTAAACTTTATGTTATCTAATCATTCGTACAGTTAGTTCATTGTATCGATTGTTGCTATAAATACATTTTACGCACACATATAGGAAGTGAAGAACATTACAGTTCTTTAAAAGAATATTCTGCTATTGAAAAAAAAGTATAAGAGTATAAAAGAATATTTCATACTATTGTATATTCTGGCGAAAAGACTATGTTTTGCTGAGGGTTAGGGCTATAAGTGTCACAGAATATTGTTTATTCTATTAACAGAATATTTTTGCACAATTTCATGAATATATTCTTTTGCTTAAAAAGAGATGGTATATCCGTGTTGTTCTGCACGAATGAAAAAAATGTGCATAGATGAATATTATTTTTTCTACTGCAAGCGCTATCAATCAAAAGCATTAAAGTTATTAAAATCAATACTAAAAAAAAAAAATATTATAATAATAATAAGTAAAAATATATTTCGCATTAAAGAATAATAATTGTAATAAAATATTTATATACTATATATATATTCAGATAAGATATTTGAATATTATTTTTATGACGATATGAAATATTTCATTATTGTATTGTTTAAATTATGCATTTTTTTCTTATAATATCTGTAGATCTTATGGATATTTTCAGGGTGTTATCGTGAGAATTAGCTTATTAGATTGGTTTTTTTTACTATATTCGATTGTGCCATCTTAAATATTTCAGTAGAACAATGTTAATAAACATGTATTAGTTTAAAGATAACTATGAAAATTTTAATTAGAATCTATTTCTTGTTTCTGTTTTATAATCCGCCTAAACTCATCTAGCTTGATTATAGCAAAATTAAATACTTAGTGAAATATATATTACATTGATATTTCATTATTGTATTCAATGAATTTGCGGATAACAAAATTTACTACATATTTATTGTATTACACGAGTATATCATCAGAAATATTTTATCTGATTTAGACATAGATTTATATTTAATATTATTATCATGTTGATATTTTTAACATAATATCTGCTTTTTGTATACAACATTATAGGTAATACAGTATAATAAAGTACTACCAGTTATAAATGAATGTCCCAGGGGCAAGAATGTATTTTCCTAAAAATAATAGTATTTTCTATAGGATTTAGGAAAAGCCATTCCTACCCCTGGGACTTTCACTTGTCAAAAGAAGTAGATCTTCTTTTTAAAATCCTTTTTTTATCTATTAACCTAGATAATTATATTCAAAATAATGATAATGTTACGTGAAAAAATTTACCTAATATTCTAGCATAATCATTGTTAATTAATTTTCATTTTCATTTTTAAAACTCATCTTTCAAATTTCAAAATTAGTTTATTAAAATTCAAATAAATTTTACCTTGCTAATTAAAAAAAAATTAATCTAAAATAAATTTTCTCGAAGTTAATTAAATTAATTTTAGAGATAATAGAAATACAATTGAATGATCACTTGAATTATTTAAAAGGGCTATTCATTGTCTAGAATGCGATGAAACTGATTGTGCGATTAGACATGAAATTCTGTTATTTTATCTAAAAAAAAGTATAATTCATTTTTATGAATGAGCGAACATAACTACTGGAAACACACAGACAATAGCACACATAGAGAGTACAGTTCTATACCGTAAAACGCCTACACAATACAAATATAGTACGCATCGGTGCCATTCTCAAAATAACAGCACCGGAACTATTTAGAGCAGCAGTGCTTTTAATAATAAGCCATACTATTCAGAATGAAAAACTAAAATAACTGAATAGCAGAATATGCAGAGAATATTCTATAGATTTAATATAAATAAGTAATATATTTGTTATTTTAAAGAGACTTATAGTTCAGGATTTCTAAGAAACTTCAGTCAAAATAGTTTTCTTTTCATATATAATATTAAATCCATTGGATCTAAAAATAGAAATATAAGAGATTGTGCTTTAGTTAGAGTACAGTAGCGAAAATGGTTCAGTTGAGATCCATAAGGAGTGGATAAGGCTAAAAGTCAACTGAACGACATATGTGTTTGTGAATTTTCAAAGTAGACTCTCAACATAAAGTCTACAAGTAATTGACATAAACTATACAAGTAT
>JAQFXN010000180.1:0-27077 GCA_034693365.1 Liacarus xylariae | reverse complement strand
TCACATTCCTTTTCACAAAATTTAGTTTTTTTAAATGTCAAAGAATTCTCAAAAGTTGTTTATAAATTTGTTTTTTACTCCAGAGAAACAATTTTAATTTGCAATCCTATCGTAAAATTGCTTTTTATGTTTCGCTTTAAAAAACAAATGAGAAAATGAAAATTTAATTTGTTTTTCTGTGCATTTGGTTTCATCTTTAGGTCACTTCAAAGAAGGAATTTAATAGCAGTGATAGTTTGCCATCACTTATGCTTAATAATAGAAGAGACACTTTTGATATTAATAGGAAGATATTGGAACTGAAGAATAGACCAGAATCTCCACAATCAGTACTTCGGCTCAAGTTTTGTGATAATTCTTCTGGTTATGGGTCCGGAACCTCGTTCTCATCAGGATTTCATTCCATCCAAAAGACCCCTTCATTGCATTGTTTTACAAATTTTACACAACAGCCAAGTCCTACTCCCACTCCTAAAAAGATAGAGCGACCAAACAAAGCGAAAATGATTAAAGACAGTGTTATCAATGCTTTGGATCAAATTGATAAAAGGGTTGCCTTTTTAAGAGAGACCGCTTCCGAATTGGAAGAGGAAAAGAGGAAACTATATCGAGTTCTTAACTCTATTATTACGAGCGAAGAATTAAATTCTGTAGAGGAAGGTATGTATTAATGATAAACTCCTTATCCTATCTCTACACTCATTAAATAGTGTTGGTTTGGTTTCAAATCTTCTGATTGTGTTTTTCTTCAGTCTTAACACAAATACCATTTGTATTTATTTATATCATACTCCTATCCCTTAATAAGGGAGGGTTAGGGTAGGACAGATAATTTATCCGAAAATACTCCCAAATTACAGATTGTTTAGGAGTTTAGAAACTTATTTCAAAATTGTATGGAATTCCTAGCTTATTGTGGTTATAAAAATTAATTGAGCAGAAAATTACCCGAACCATCTTATTCAATATAGAACCAGGAATCTAAAATAAACTTAGTATTGTTTCCAATAGTTATGTGCACAATAATAATGTCTTTTCAATAGCTTAACATTATCCTTATTAGTGATTTATCAATAAACAATCTTAGAATAGACAAGTCTTTTCAGTACTTTTTTATTTATACCTGGTTAAACAAAATACGTGTCTTAAAGTGAACTATTAAATCACTTTTTTTATTCATTTTCAATAATTAGTTTTAAAGATTTTATTAATCAATTTTAATTAATTTTTATCCAGGATAATTTATCTTACCGGTAATTTTCAATTTGGCCCTTTTAAAAATACAAACCCATTCCATCTGATTTCCAGTTCCAAATATATGAAACTGAATCAACACTAATGTCAAAAGTTTAATAAATTAATTAATTAAGTTTGAATCATTAAAGTGGAACAGGAGGAGATAGCTGTGGCCACTCGTGGATTATTACAGCGATTGAATAGCGTTGATGTGATTCTAAAGACACCGAGAAATGAAACACAAGAGAAAGCTCTCGAAAATATAAATGCTTTTATTGAGAAACTGTCTGAATGTGTGAAAAAAGACAGAGAAATGGCTAAACAGATCTGTCAGTCCTACTTAAGTGCCTGTTCTTCCGATCACTACAAAAGCCAATCGGTGGACGAGAAGTTCCAGAGAACTATTGTTGAGTGCAGTCTCGACGACCAGAAAAAGATTAAGAAAAAACTGGAAAATATATTTATGAATCTTAATAGACTTGAATTGTTATAAAATAATAATAAACTAATTATTATTGTAACAAATGTGCGTTTTGTAGGAACAGATACATACTGTTTGTACTCTATTATTCAGTTATATAATTAAGTTTTTGAGATATTATTTGTTTTGCAAAACTTTACTTCTTTTTGAGTTACGACTCAATAATATTCTTTATATTAATTTATTTCTACAATTTATGAGCTTTTGATTTAATCTTTTGTAGAAATTGAGAGGAAAAACACAATTTTAATATTCATTAAATAAACTAAATCTAAGTTTATTAGCAATTATTCTTTACTATTCTCTGCGTTTTATTCTCTTCTGGACTGTTAAGGAACACATTTTCCATAAACAACTCGTTTTATAATTGAATTTTTCAATTATAGTCTTAATTTCAATTCATATGCTTTAGAAAACTTCAGACAATTTAGGGAAAACTTCACTTTTGGCGAAATCAGCGTTTGGTCTATCAATTGGTGTTTTAGTTGAATTAAAATATAATATATAACTGTTTTCTCATTTGTTGACATAATTTAATTATATTTAATCTTTATATATATAATAATTTAAAGTTTTTATACATTATTTACATATAATACAAAAGATTGTCTTTTTTTAAGGGAATTTGTAAAACATGAACAATAAATAGAACCATAAGTTTTATCTTTAGGCACTGTTTTGTTAAAACTAAATCTTTGTTTAATATCACAAACAGAAAAAAAAGAAGAAAATAATTTTTTTTAAGATAATAAGTGATAAACGATGTTATTTAGTCTGAGTTTTATCTTAAATCAACCGAAAAGAAAGAAACAGTAATTCTTAGTTTTTGTTATTGTAGTTAATTCTTATTCTTTAATTTTACAAATTTGTTTGGAGTTAAGCTCAAAGTTAGTCATAATTTTTTTTTTGTTATGTTTTTGTGTGTCTTTTAAATTATAATATAATAAGTTTTTTTTCTTCTTCTAAATAATCTAATGAACAACTTATTGGAAAGTTTTAAGAAATTCTCAAAAAAATTAAAATTTTTTCCTAAAACTGCAGTTCTTTTATTCAATTTCCAGATTAATTAATTGAAGAATTTGTTGTCTCTTATTATAGGGAAGTATCAGAAATTCAGTGCTTAATAAAACGGATTTTTTCATTTAGAAATTCAACAAATTGTCGCTTAATTTGATAATAATTTTGTTGTTCAATAATATATTTATTAATTTTTTTATTATTTATATTATTATTGCTTATAATATATTTTATTTATAATAATTTCAGGTAAAAAAAGAAGATCAACTAAAATGTTTGGAATCGTATATATATTATATATATATATAATGTTTTTGTTGCATAACTTATAAAAAATTCTATTTTTAAAGTTTTTTTTGTCAATTTTTCTGAAGAAATGGATTTTCCTTTTTGTGGTAACAATTCTTAAATTGTCATAAAATAGTCATAAATTGTTTTTTTTTCTTTATCTCAAATAAGTTTGTGTGGAATTCCTATTAATTCGAATGGATTTTTCATATGAATATTAAATTTAAATTCTTTTAAAAGTTTAATTTTTATAATAATAATAGTATTAATATATTTATATGAGTTTCGGTTTTTGCTTCGAAAAAGAGTTGTTTTCTTAGAGAATAGTTTTTGTTTTTTCTTTTCTGGTTTTTGTTGTGAAGTTTAAGAACTGATATATAAATATAGCATAAAATGAGTCGATATATGGTCTGGTGTTCTGGTGTCGGGTCTATAGTTTGGATGTGAGGTCCTGGTCGTCATCAGTTCCCTCGACGTCTTGCTCTGCGATCTCGTTCTCTAACATCGCTCTCATTTCGTCGGTTTCTGTATTGGAGTTATCGGACACTTGTTTTTGTAGTTTAGATGAATCGGCTTTTCTATTACTACTTGTATTAGTTCTTATGGGCACAGTTGGAATGGTTCGAGTGGTGGCTACTACTCGATGACCACTTTTATCGGCACTTTTGCTAATATCCCTCTCTTTAGTCGAGTCCTTACTATCTTTTTTGGTTGTATCAGACCTACCCTTCCCTGTAGTACTCATCTCTTTGTTTGCATCGGTTTCATCGATAAACTCATTGTTTTTTGTATAGATCACAGACACGGGTTTTGTCGGTTTGGTATCTGTACTACTCGTAGTGACTGCAGTGTTATTATTGTCTTCAGTGTTCACATTAAAGGCGGAAAGTTTTTTAACAATATCTGTGATGTGTTCATCAATTTTGGTCACTTTATTGCTTAACTTTTGAATCTCTAGTTTCAAATCGATTCTCATATCGACTAATGAGGCGATGATCTGCTGATAATCAGAACTATTGATGCTTTTAGGCTGAATCACAACTTTTGTTGTATCACTAGCTCTACTGCCGTCGCCGTCGACACCAATCTGAGTCATACGTCTCCCCTCACTGTCCTGGGGTTCAGTCGACTCTTCGATAGTCTCGGGTCGGGCACTACCGCCAGTGGCAACTCGTGGCCATTTGTTGCCCTGTGTTGGCGGCCGAATGTCTTTGACCACATGAATGTGTTCTGACTTCTTGCAGACCAGTTCTGTTCGTCTAACGGCTCCCATGTTTTGATCGTCTCTATCGGACGTTTGTTTGTCCATAATTTCATTGTCTAACAAATCACTTCTCACTTCCCTATGTTTGGACACTTCACTGGCCATTAATGCCTGTTGTGGTTGACCCACATTGTTGTTATGACTTGCAGTGGCCAAAACTGAAGCCCATTTTGAGCCTTTGCTGCCGCCCGTGCTGGTCCGGGAGGGGGCGTCTGAGCTGATGGGAAGTCGGGGTTTGTCTAATTCGTGCGTTTGTAGTGTTTGGGGCATTTCCCCCTTCTCCAAGTCCTGCAGAGCGGGCACATGTGTTTGTGTGAGACTAGACCCGGGCCGACTAGTCGTCTGAGGCACTCCACCATCTGATGGCTTACGGAATTTGGAGAATATTTTCCTAACTAAGTGATCCTGAGCCAGATCGGGCACCGGGTCATTCTTACGCCTCTCCGCCAGCTCTTGTTCGCGCTTAACGTCAGCCACTTTTCGAAAGATTAACTTAAAAAATATAAAACAAAATACAATACTTTTATTATAGAAATGATTTAAAATTATAAAATTTGGATTTATTTGAACAGAAAATAAAAACCAAAGTATTTTCTGACTCACGAACTGAAAGTAAATTATATGATAATAAATAACATTATATTCCTTTAATATAACTAAAGGCACGCAATAACGCAATAAAAATTTGTTTTCACGAAATATATATATAAATCCCATTTATTTGTAATAATGATTGGTATAATGAACCGGTGCTGGTCTTACCCGATGTCTGAGATTATAAGTGAGTATGAGATTTCTCGCAAAAGAATTGGCGAACGCCTGATAAAAGTTGAGCACTTCAATTAGCTTGTCCCTTTTAATTGCATGAAGATCGCAATATGTCAGGGCTCGGACATTGGCACACGACTGACCAATGGTCGGCTCTTTCCAAAAGGCATCGCCAAACACATCTCCCTTTCCTAATATGGCCACAACTTCATCCTATGGAGAAAATGATTGTGTAATACAATGCAAACAAAAAGAGCAAAAGAAAGAAATATCAAGAGATATAATATAACTTTGTGTAAGCAATAGATATAAGTTATATATAAAAGCAAAGGAGAGCTAAGTCTAAGAGTTGAGAGAGAATTAAAGACAAGAAAAGCAATAATGCATTCATTTGTAGAATTGGAGGAAAGGCTATGTTTTATATAACTCACGTCTTGTATCACTTCTAAAGACCCCGATATTACAAAACACAAGGAATCGATAGACTCTCCCACGTGATAGAGCAGATCCCCCGGTGCACTGTGGTCCATACTGAAGTACATGGCCATTGCACGCAGGCAACCATCACTGGCCAGTCGGAAGGCCGGGTGTTCGTTGAATACTTTGCGATTCAAATGCACGCATATGTCTGCTGTCATGTCTTTTGGACAATAACTCAACACTTTTTTCGTATCAATCCCTTTACTCATAGCCCACGTGGAGACCACATAATCCATTACACGTTCACTCAATGCTTTGGGCAGTTCATGGAGTTTCATGAATTCCCGCACATTGTTCAGCATATCATGATATTTAGCCGTTGCGCTCGTCATCTGCTGTATAATTGTGGTCACGTGTCCGAAGATTGTCGCATAGAGTAGGGCTGCGATTGAGGGAATAGAAGGCATTGATATATAAATATAAACATCATTTGTCACATAAAATATTAAATATTGTATTGGATTTCATATCAAAATCAATTGCTTTTGACAATAAAATTATATACGACTCTAATTTTGAGACAATTGCAAAGAGCGAGTGCTTATGTCTCCCCTGTACGCCCTGTGCCCTTAGCTCACCTCCAATAACCATCATACAGATTGTGAACACTTTCTCGTTGTCCGTTTCGGGCGCAACATTACCGAAGCCGACACTTGTCATACATGTCATTGTGAAGTACAGCGATGTTATATACATTGTCTGTTTCTCTGGTCCGCCTTCCAGTTCAATACGCTTTGATGAATTGTTCGGTCGAAAACTGAACTGGTGCTATTCCAGTAAATTACAATATAACCATCAATATATTCTATATTTATATTCATTTCAATATTGATAGATAGCCTAAAATAATTGAGTGCCAAACCTGAGTCACATTTCCGAGTTTCCATAACCAGCTATATGTCAAGTAGTTCTCCGAATCACTTCGCCCTATGCTATACCAAATACATGCTAACCAATGGGCCACAAGCATATAAAAACATAACAAAAGGATCAGCATTGCGGCACCTGTACATTCGGGAATTGAGATGTCAATGCATTTAATATATATTTTAAAAGACATTAACTATTATTTATTAACTTTTGAGAATTCATTGAATATTTTCTATCGTTTTGTTTGTATTTTTTTGTTTATTTTTTTAAAAACTCAGTAATAGTTAAGCTATTTTCGATTTAATAATGCATTTTCTCGTATATTTGTTTGCATTTATTCTTTATTAATATTAAATGATTTTCCTTGAGTTTTGTAATACAAAGTATTTTGAATCCAATGTCAATATATTTGAATGAAATTCAGATATTCTAGAGTTTATTCAAAACGACTGAAATTCAATTTCTTTCCTTTTTTTCAGTTACAAAATACTTACCGTATTCTAGATATCGATCAAGTTTTCTAACCACTCTTCCCAACCTTAGAAGGCGCACAACCTTTAAAGCACTAAATAAGCTACCGATGCCTTGCTGTAAGAAATCAGATCAAACAAGAATTTTATATAAGAAATATAATAAAAATAAGAATTTGTTAGTCAGTAAAGAGTGTGCAATAAAAGTACTACAAATGTACGCAAAATATGGCTCATGTGTTGGACTCACATCTTCTGTGTGGTCGAAGGCATTGAATATATCATAGGGCAGGCACGACAATAAATCAATTATAAACCAACTTCTCAAGTAATTCATTCTAATTATTTTCGGATCTGAGACTACTTCTCCTCCCGGGCCAACAAAAGTTGTATGAAAGTTGAGCACAATATCGATAAAGAATATCACATCTACTATACTGTTGGACGAAATTAAGTATTAGAATCAAAGGTAATAAAGAAAAAGGAGAAGTTGTTGTGTTTGTGTTCTCTACTGTCATTATTTGCTGCTTATCTAACGTAATAATAATAATAATAATAAAAGCTCTCAATATTGTATTAACTGTTAATACACTAATGATATATAACTTTATATACAATGAATAAACTGTAAGCGATTGTTATGATATATGAGTGAGCATATGTTAAGAGGAGCTACCTGTCCAACACCAGAAGAGTGACGTCTTCTGATGTTTTATTCTTGAACGCGACGTTGTACGGGACCATTATGGCAGTGTAGAATGTCAGACACAAAATTACCCAATCCCTGCATTCCAACAATTATATCAATTCAATCAAAAGAAATTCTCAACCAATTAAACAAAACAAAACGAATGAAAGAAAAGAAAATTAATTGTTTTTTTCTCCCGGAATAAGTTAGGTATCTGGACATGACGTACCAGATAGCTTTGAATGCGCAATAGTGGAGTAGAATATGTGGCGGTGTTTTTGGAGCTTCTTGACGATATTGTGGCAGAACATCTGCATTCAGGCTCATTAACTGTAACGGATATACAAGTGTTCCTTTAGTCTATTGTAATATAATTGTGGTTTTATATTAGGACTCATATGTATTGTATGCTAACAACACTACAAGAAGAAGTCGTTACAATAGCACTGATGAGAAGTACAGTAGTATTTAAGGACAAAAAAAGAATAATCGGAGCCATAGAAGAAAAAGCAAATTAAGCATATAATACATTCAAAATGAACAGTGGGTGGGCTTTAAATGTTTTTATTAAATAAATTATATATTGATTACTAAAAGTCTTATATTTCTATCAAATACAGTAAATAACTCTTATCTTAAGATATTTATCTAATATTATAACTAATTTAGTTTCTCAATGCAATCAATGAAAAAATATGTCTTCATCTGTTCATAAAATTAGTGAACAATTTCTTTTACACAACAAATAATAGTTTTTATTTTTAGCGATATATCAAATCTCGTCGTAAGCTCTCTCTGGAGTTGCGATTCGAGTGCCGAATGAGTGTCGAAATAATAATAAATCAAAATATATAATAGAGAAAACAAATAATAAATTGGTGAAAAGTTATAAAACACCGCTACGGAATAGAATTTGAGTCATTTTAGGAATACCCGAGGGATTGGACCAAAATGTTATTCAGACGTACATAAAGAATGAATTGCGAAAATATATAACAAAATTAATTACACAAAGACTCAGTCCATTTCGAAATCTTTGGGAATTCTTCTTCGTTTTTTTGGCCTCTTTTTTAACGAAAACATATCTACTATTTCTTTATTTAATTTAATCCTTTCTTTTTTAATTAGATTTTTGCACTTAATTCTAAGCAATGTATGAATGAATTCACAATTTTTTTACTAACTCTCCTCTGTTTCTAATCCTGGTGTCTGCAAGGGATAATTTAATCTGTGGACAGAATATCGTTAGTTAAATATTAGAATTTCGAAATTACCCTAGATAAAATTTTATGTTTTGGTTCTATTGAGCAAATTTGTCCAAGATTCAGTTCTACTGTAGACCAACTATTGTGTTCTTCTATTTTCTTCTAACTTCTATTTTATTATAAATCCCTATTATTTCTGCCGGTAACTAGAATACCTAAACTATTACCGAAAGCAAACTTGGCAATTTTTGGTTTGCATAACTTGTGGACCCACTTTCTTAATTCCTCGCCTAACAAATGCAATAACGGAATTCCAATAAAAAGCCGATAATAAAGATTCTAAATGTTTAGTATATATTACTGTAAATCCCGAAACGCAATATTGATTCGCTAAGTGTTAGACTAAAAGAGTTTATATTATTTTCATTAGTATTTTTGTGTTTACTCTAAAAGACGGACTTAAATCAACTTCTATTTGAAGATATATTTTTTTGGGGAAACTATTCTAAATCTCTTGTGCTGTGATTTAGATCTAAGGGAGAAGTGTTGTGTTTTAATGAATTTTGGTTTTTTTATTCGATAATTGTTATACAAAAAAAAGGAGATTTTTTTCTGAAGACAAGTTAGAAAAATAGTATAAAAAACTTTGATTGCATTTCGCGAAACAAACTTTATCTATAGATCGACTATAACGTGACATGACTTACGTGTCCAAGACTTGACTGTTTTGTAGTCTCGGATTTGATGATTGGAAGGTGTGATGAGAATTGTTGCGCTAAAACAGACCGACTTCTGGTCACCGAACGGGCCAATCGGGCGAATTTGCTCAGACCTTTGGCCGCGTCCTCTTCTATCGGTTGCTTTAATGCAGTGATGTCTCGAAATGTGAGCAAAAATAAAACGACGATATCTTTTTCGTTTTTTATCGGCGCGATGTGTAATAAAAGCCATAATGGAGTCCCTAATAGAGTGGCAGAAGAAGTGATAATAAAATGGTTTGAAGAACTGAATACAATTTAAAATTTCATTCAATTCAACATTTTCTTTGCTATACTATAATAACCTTTTTCTTTGTATACTTGAGAATAATGTTATAAAATTTTTTCACTCGTCTCTACAATATGTAGGGTATATAACATGCTTAACATGAAAGAATACACACATTACATACAAAAGGAATATATAAAATATAAAAAAAAACTGTAGATTTTTGTGTTCAGACATTGCATTTACAGAATCATAAAGAAGTGAATAAAAGGAACATATTTTTATGTATCGATTAAATAAATATATGTCAGTATTGACTTCAAAATAGTAGACAAAATAAAATAAATATAAATCAATTCATATTTTCTGTTCATTTAATTTATGGTTAATAGCAATAATAATAAGAATATTAAAAATTGCAATATAATATTGAATATACTGTATATCTATCTATATATTTGAGTTCTATTTTTAGTTTCGCAATGTATTTCACTCTAATTTATAAAATGAAAATCTATGTCAAATTGTATGAAAACGGTTTAGTTATTGTGTAATAATAAGTTGGGTCAATAAGCATACATTGCAGAGATAAAGGACTATAAGAGTTAGAGAGAAGAGAAGGAGAGAAGGGAGAGAGAAGGAGAAGAGAGAGAGGGAGGAGAGAGAGAGAGAGAGGAGAGTGAGAGAGAGAGGGAGAGGGGAGAGAGGGGGGAGAGAGAGAGAGAGAGAGAATTGTTAGATGTATGTGAACCCCACCCAAAGCATTTGGCAAACAATCATAGTTTTATATCCCTTAATAACTGCTTCAACTTCAACCTTGTCCTGTATATGCCATCAAAATTTATAATAAGAACACAATTTGCATCCATGTGTTCACCCAAATACTATTCCATAGAATTCTAAATACTATGACATACAGTAGAATATTCTGCATTTCTATTCATGCAATTTATTTTCATTCAAAACATTTTAATGGACATTTTGAAAGGCATTATATTTCTGGATTTGAAATTTTATTTATATTTTAATTAAAAATTGTTGGATTAAATTAAAGCCAATTAAGAGACAAAAAAAATAAACTTATTTTTTTAAAAAAAATCCTATTACTCTTTAAGAGTTATATTAAATTTAGTGTTAAATTCCTTTTGAGATGAAAATGCATTAAATTTGTTTCCATAAGAGGTTAGTATTGAATATGTAAATTATTAGTCATTCAATTGTGAGACCTGTGCCGCAATTGTTCAGTTGACAAAAGGGACTCTAATTCTCTTATAAGAAAATCAGTCGATTGTATTGAATGGTTCACAATAAGAGATTAAATACGGCACTGGTATGCTATATAAGGCAAAAGGGTTTCAATCGAGGCATTAAGCCGTCATTGGATTCAATTTTTATTATGTGTGAAGACATGAATTTTCTCTGTCAAGCATTCAAATACTAAATTGAATGCTTTGACAGAAAAAATTCACAAAATTTTCATTTAATTGAATTCCAAATGTTATGGAATTTTGTAGCGCTGTATCCGAGAGGGGATTCGCACGAATAGGTTTGATCAGTCAGACTATCTATATGTGTGTTTACATTTTCTCCTAGGCACATCAGGCATATCAATGCCTTTTTTATCAATGAACCGGAATATTATATTATGGAAAGGCTTTTACTATTAAATGGTAAGCAAACAGAAATAATGTTAAACGTGAAGATTATGTGCAAATAATTAATGGTCGATAGAATAGTTATTTATAATTAACGAAAGTATAGTTTTTTTTAATTTTGTGATACTTTGTTCAAAAGATATTTTAAAATACTTTTTGAGATACAGTATTCAAATTCTTTATTATCGCTTAAAATGTTTTAATTTAGACCTTTTAGTGTTAATATTTATGTTTTGAATAAATCTGTGAGAAATTTTTCTTGTGGGTTTGACAATAATCACAGATTTTATCCCAATATACTGTATTTAGAATATTTGTTAGAATATTCCATCAAATCCACCCTTAGCTGACCCAGATTTAATATCCTTTAATAATATCAATAGAAATATGTTCAACAGGCCATTTTTAAAAATATGGTGCTTATCATTATATTAATGATGTTATTACAGCTTTCTTTGTCGAAATGATCATTGGTTTTAACTAGCGTTGTTTAATTACCGTACTTTAAAAAACCGACCGTAAATTACGCGTAACTTACGGTAAATTACCGTAAATTGCAATTTTGAGTGTAAATTATAAATTTATTGAAAATCACTCAGAAAATATTAAATATCAGTTAATTCTATTTGTATAGCCTAAATACACCCTGTGCCTTGAGAATTTTGCAAAATACCCCCTTACATTTTATACCGAAAGCAAAATTATTTATACCTTACCCCTACCGTGCATTTTTCATATTTTGGAATTTTGTATACTCCGCTATGAAGTTTTGATAATTTTTTTCACATAATACTCCCTTCCCCCCTATATCCACACCTGACTAAGCGTACATTAGCTAACCCTGATTAATTCTAGATCATTATAAATAATATAACATTCATTCTCACTGTCACTATCATAAAAATGATAATATTCTTTAGATATTTTAGTTTTGAGATCTATAATACGATTAAACGGTGACCAAGTTTTCGTCTCGCTTATTTAATAGCCTATTTCTATCTTTTCAATCGATTCTGGAACTCTCTGAAAGTATTAAACAATAATTTTTTTACAAAAATTGCGTTATTTTGTTTAATTAAAACTTTTATTAATAAATAAAACAAGATTTTGAAATTTGAATTTCATTCATAATTTACATTAAAATGTAATTTATAAACTAAAATTTATAAATTACAGTAATTTACACTACTAACAACGCTAGTTTTAACAATTTTCTAAATATTTTAGAAACTCGATAAACTAAACTTATATTTAGAAATAGAATAAAGTTATCCGGATAGCTATATTTCTTAACCTTATCGTATCCTTATTTTTTAATCTGATTATTAATTAAAATATGAAATTAATCTCTACAGAATTTCAAATGAGAAAAATTAAGAAATTTACCCAACTATAATTTATATTAATTATTCACATATTTTTCTGAGTTTATCTGAATGTTTTATTTTCAGAGCAAACAAAATAAAGTAAAATAAGTTAGACTTATAGCAAGAAATTAAAGAAGATTTACTTTAATTAAATGTCCATCAGTTAGAAGTACTTAATTTCATCTATATTTTGATTAATTCTAAAGTCGTCCGTAGATCAAACACTTGACACAATCATAGTTTAGTTCACTCGACAAGTTTGACGTTTGATGTCTACAATATTTATAAGAATGCAATTAAGCAATCGGTGGCCAAACATGAAGTGAAGATCAATTGCAATAAATTATTTTTAATAATGCTCTGTATATTCAATATATGATATAAATTTATGTTCAGAAATATAAACTGCTTTTCGATATTAATCTATTTAATTAATTCTGCGTTTATTAATATTCAAATAGAAATAATTGATTAAAAACCCAATTATGAGTGAATGGGTTTTGAGGTCAACGAGAACTAGGGCTATAAAAATGACACAATTATTGAATAATTTTAATTATTTGAAATGAAATCTTTTCAAATTAACAAATGAATAAAAATTTTATTTGATTTTTGTTTTGTTTTTTTTGAAAAGGAAGTTTTGATCATTTGATAAATTACACCTTGGTGGGAAAGATATATATGATGTCTTTAGCAATGTCCACACATGTGGAGAGTAGTGTTAATTTATATTACCGGGAATTATAAAATTGAAGAGAATCAATGTTTCTGATTAGACTCCCTAGATCAGATTATTGTCTTGTCCTGTCCTGTCTTGCTGAAGTGTTTTTCCGCCCCGTCTCGAATCGTGTTATCACAAAAGTTAAAACACAAAACAAATATTAAATAATATTTTTGTTATTAATAACATTTATAGACAATGCTTTTAATCTATTTCATGAGGTTTTAATAATTGAAAAGTTTAGATAACTTTACTGCTTATAAGTTAGTCTTACGTATATTAAAGTCATAGAAATATTTCCAAAATTTTGAAACTTTAAAAGACTGCACTCTATCGATGAGAGACTTTATGCATTTTTCAGATGTTCCTGTATGATCTCCTCATTCCTGTCCTGTCCTGGTAATTATGATAATTATTGTCTTGTCTTGTCCTGTTCCTGTACAAGACCAAGTCAGGAAACAAAATGAACTTTAGGTAGTCTATTTCTGATCAGTTTCATGTAAATTTGATATGATATTGGGTGAGCATAAGGCTGGACTAAATTTGTCATTTAAGATATACCAGAGTATAAAATTGGATTTAAATTTGGTTGGGTTAAGGAAACGGAAGCCGATTAATAAATTATAGATTGTAAATCATGATTAAACAAATTTATTTTATTATTGATACACTCTTTCTTTATTAGTTTGTTTATTTTCATTTGTTACCATTGATTTTGAGAACGAGTAATGAGAATATAAAATAAATTTTAATTAAATAATAATTAAAAGCTACGAATGAATAATAAAAAAATAATTTTTCTTATTTCAGAATATAATTCTTTTTGAGATTAAGAAACAAAAACTGATATAAAATAATTATAAGATTCGTATCATTAATATTAATATTATATTATAAATGAGCCCAACATTAAAATCCATATCTTTTGCAAATTGTAGCGAATTCTTAGTTTATTCGTCAGAGCTTTAATCAATATCTATCAGAATTAATATAAATAACTTTTATTTCCGGTTAAACAAAACAAAATAAGAGAATTCAATTGATTAATATTGAAGAGACGGAAAATAATATGTTTGAGAGAATTCCGGAGAAATACAAATAAAAGTTCTGTTAATTTATAATAAAATTGAAATAAAACTCTAACGAGTTTACGGAATATTATCTTTCGCTCAAAACTATTGGCAAAATTTTAGAAATTCAGAAAATTCAAAACTAGAGATATAGTATTCGGGTATTATCTGAACAATATTTTTTGATTAAACCTTCTTTTTTATGTATAAGTATTGTGAAACAGATATTCTGATATTATAATAAAATGGAATGCTATTCCTTTAAAACTAGTAATTCTGTTGAATAACCGATATATTAATCAGAAAAGGGATTATTATTTATATTTCACAGTAAAGCGGTTTTGACGATAAAAATCATTTTACAGAAAAAAAATCAATTTCTTGGTTCAAATTTTAAGGGAGAGAGAACTTCAATATTAAAACTTTAATAAAGTTTAGTCAGGAATAGTAGAAATTACTAAATCTCACGAAAAGTGATTTAATGACTTGATCTACAATTGCATTAATTAAAGTTATTGATTCCGGGACTTTAATTTAGAAATGCATTTTCGACTTAAACTTATTTGATATAATTTATACACTCTATTGATATATTGGATTGAGAAGCGGGGAATGCGGGGGCAAAAACACTTCATTGTGCCCATGGCTTGCTATCAATTTCATTCATATTTGAATATAATGTTTAATACAATTAATTACAAATACACTGCGAAACAACAGAAAGCATTGATTTGACTCAACTATGAGTTTATATTTTTCTGTAAAAATAAGTTATGGTTTGTAATAGTTTTTTGATGAAACGAAAAAAAAGTTTTGATGACTACATGTATCGCGAAATAAAGTTTTGATGGAACAAAATTTTCAATTGATTTTTGCTGTATCGTAATATTAGTTAATGTTTTAATTTTTAAGATTATAGCTTTTCAATAATACTTAATACTTGAAATAAAATGTTATAATTTTGAGGATTAAAAGATTAATTAGTAATTACTATTAAGATAAGCATCGTTTCAGCAGATAAACATGAAATTGGTTGCTTGTCTGTACAATACTGTACTACACAAGGACATTTTATCAATGCCATATAAGCAGAGATTGCCAAATGATCAGACTCGACGAAATTAAGAGGCAATATATGGGGTGATTTTGGAAATACTGATTCAAGACTCAAGAGGCATATGATCTAGCTCAATTTTGACGAAAGTTCTACTAATTATAAAGTAATTGATTTATGAACAGCATAAACAAGTCATGAGCGTTATATGACTATATGTTAAAAGGGCCCAAATACCAATTAGTGCAAATTACTAAATAAATATACTCCTTAATGTTTCTCAAAGTCTAATTAATACTTTATTTAATAAATAATAGATACAATAAAAATTTAATAGTTTATTAAGTTTTTAATTAAAAGAAAACATATACCAAAACAAACAAATAATTTGGAGGGAAAACATTTAGTACCTTTTGTTCACACATGCGCTCAATTCATAACTTGTTTATGCTGTTCATAAATCAATTTCATGAAATGCTAAAGAAATTTCAGAATGATTTGATAGAATATTTTGGTTTTGAGGGAAAATAGTGCATATAGTTTATAATATAAGTCATTGCTGATAAATTTCCAGGAGGTATTCAGAGAATTTAAAAAATTAATTCTATTTTTGAATTATTTAAAAAAGATCGTTTACTGATTTTATCAATAAATTATCAAATCATTAATGAATATTTAATAATCATGTTTATTTTTTTGTATATCACTATGGATATCACTATGGATATCACTATGGATATCACCAAAGACAAGTAGTTCAACTGATAAATGAAAGATCCATCAAAATTTTCAATTTTTACATGACTATTCATGCATTAACTGTTGACATGTAAATTTTTCCAAAATCATGTGTTAGTTAAATCAAAAACATACAGAAATATAAGTTCGTGAGTCCTGGCCGATCTGCATGCTCGTTTTTGACAGAAAACGCATCTTGGCTTTACTCCTGGTTTGACCAGACAAATCTATAGTCTCCCTTTACTTCGAAAGCGAAGACAAATAATAACTAAATAAATAAATATAAATTCATAAATTATTGATTCTCATTAATCAAATATATATTACTCTATTTGTTGATTAGGTTTAATAAATCATCTATTTTTAAATTAAAAGATCTCTTTTAAAGATAAATGGAAAATAATTTATTAAGAGTAATGATTGAAAAAATAGTTGAAATCCATTAAAACCGATACAGTTTAATGATAAACTAGATCTTTATGAGGATTAGGTATTATTTTTAACGTTATACAAGACTTGATTTCTAAGAAAACACCTTAAATGGACTGGAGTTCAGAGGAAAGTCAAAATTGAAACTAATTATTTGAATGAATGAACTGATTAAACAGATTTTAGTTTCATTTAATTAAAATTTCTTAAGAAAGTTAAAAACTAAAAAAATCGATATTTAAGTCATAAATAAAATTATTCTGTTTTTTATATTATTGAGAAATCAAATACTTTTAGCTTTAAATACTGGAGAATGTTGTTTATAGTAATGAACTGATAATTAAATAACATTTATTCCAAAAAAGGAATCATTTTGATTCGAGTCTTTTAATTATAGTGTTTATATCTGACCCCCAAATAATTTTTTCATGACTTAGCCTTATTATGACAAAGTACCCGAGAACCCCTAGTCTGTAAAATTGCGCAGTGTTTGATTCAGAGTGGACAAGAAATTTTTAAAAATTTATCAAGCTATAGAATATTTTAAATTTTTAGAATTATTAATGGTATTGTGAAAACATGCCTGGAGTCAGCTATAAACTCAGCAATATTTATAAAAAAATATTTGTCGTAATATTTTTTAATAAATTACTATTGCTAAATGTATATTGTGCTCTATATAATAGAAAGTGATAGTAAAACTACTTAATTTTATAATAATAATAATTTCCGAATCCAATAATTTAAGAAATTTATCATTTTGTCAAATA
This sequence comes from Liacarus xylariae, assembly GCA_034693365.1. Lineage (NCBI taxonomy): Eukaryota > Metazoa > Arthropoda > Arachnida > Sarcoptiformes > Liacaridae > Liacarus > Liacarus xylariae. The sequence continues at coordinate 9,519 of JAQFXN010000180.1, read as the reverse complement.
TAGATAAATACAGATATTATTTGATTTACTGTTTTCAAAAACAATCATTTATTGCAAATTTCATAATAAGTGATAATTTATACGATAATAAATTGCGATCAATTGATAATTTTTTATAAACACAGGGAAAATATGTTATTTAATAATCAAAATTTCTTATAAGTTTTAGCTGTTGTTGTACTGGAATTAATTTCAAGGCTCATAAATCAAATTATTTTTATAGACAAGCCTTAATGTAAGTTATGTTTTAGTTTACGTAATTATTTAAATTTGTTTGCTTTTTTCTAAATTACAAACAAGATACTTTTATAAATAAGAATGAAGTAACTAAAAGAAAAGAAACATTTGGAGAAATTTTAAAAAGTCACTTTTCCAACATTTCACCGAATATTCTATATATATCTTTAAAAATTTTCAAATTTTGTGAAAACCATTTAAAATTGTCTGGTCAAATTCTGATAAGAGTTTTAAATCTTGTAAAAATCCTGTATTCTGTCTATTTTAAAAATCAAAAAATGGCGAATAACCTCTTTTGACTTCTCAAAACCATTCCGAAAATACAATCCCTCCTTGGCATTTTTACCTTGAGTTGATACAAATTTAAATCAGTTGATTAAAAGTTGATTAAAATTGAAACAAATTCGATAAAGTTTTAAAATCCGTCCATTCTATGCGTCTAAAGAAACAAAATAAAATGATTGCTTATTGTTATGGAACTTATTTGAACTGTTTTAACAGAGTTTACAGAATAGTGTTGTTTAATAGAATCACTATATATGTGAAATCTAAAAATCCACTTTGACAGGATGCTTTATATTTTTATATTAAAATCACCATATGGGTTTTCATTTTGATCGTTTTTATTGTTACCTAATTGAATTGTTAAATTAATATGTGTTTTTTATTTGAGAAATCAAACTTGCTGCTTTCAATTAGATCCTACTATCCTATAAAATTACTAATTAACAACTCTTCTCGTTGTTTGCTTTTTATGATTGTTGTCATATATTTTTGTTGATTAAACAACAAACGGACGAATAATGCTTTAAATAAAATAACCAAACACATATTTGTCTTAAAGACTGTTGATTAACTAAGAAATAACATTTGACTGATTTTATTAATTTGATAGAGAATATTATTGGCAATTGTTCGAATGAACTAGAATCATTATCCAATGATTTTTCTTAAGTTGGTTTGCAAGTTGTGTTGTATAATATGATTCATTTTTCACATAAATTTATCTGTCTTTCACAACTTGATTAATAGGAAGCACCTCTACAGGCAATGGACAATTGAAATGTCAATTTTATTGCCAAACGCTAGCGTTGAGAAAATCATTTACAGATTTTCCTCATTCAGTGACAGTATTGTTGCTCCAGTTATGGACAGATGAAACTGAATGGTAGAGAAGTTCTTGTTTTTAAGTAGAGCTAAGATGAGTGGTATTTGCAGTAGTGGTCAAATTACAAGAGGGCGATAATTATTTGTGTTAAAGCAATAAATATACATTTGAATTCTTGGATTCTTTATTTTAAAATTTGAAATACCATATGTTGGCCATAGGCACAGCTCACAAACATAAACCGGTCTTGTGGACCGGCTTTCTGTTTGTGTTACAATTCAATTAATTAAAGGGAAATATTGATTGTGAATAGGATTATTCAAGGTTTGGTTTTTATTAATTAATCTTATATTTTTTACTCGATATTTATTAATTTCGATACTTTCTAATAATTTTCTTTTAAAACTATTGGATTCAAACTGTAAAACTTCTATCAATATAATTTTAACATTGCAAAGAATGATCCGCTATATTTGATTTATAATTAGGATTATACATTGCATATTTATGTTCCCTGATTCTAATTTTGAGCAGGCGTTTGGTTTCCCCTACATATACTGCCCCGCATGTACATGTAACTCTGTACACCACATTTGTATTAGTCATAGGCTTAAAACTGTAAGACTTGAGAGATGTTTTTAATGATTTGGAGCATTTAAAAATACATTTATAGTTATATTTTCTTAGAATCCGTTGTGTGCGTTCACTTTCATTTTTGAAATAAGGAAAAATTATTGTTTTGAGGTCCGAGGTTTCTGAGCAATTAACATTATTTTGAATAGGGTTGCTAAACTTTAATTGTGACTGTTTAAACACATTCTTAATTACTTGATGAGGATAATTATTTACTAGTAAAATTGATTCAACATATTCTAATTCCGATTGTAGCAATCAAGGGTATGTCGTTTGTGTATATGCCCTATCAGAGAGTGCTCTTATAACTGATTTTTTATGTGGAATTGGGTGATTAGAATTAAAATTTAAATATCTATTAGAATGGGTAGATTTTCTATAGACTTTTGTGCTTAAGGTGTTCCTTATTTTGCATTTGTTATAATTATATCCATAAAAGCAATCTGGTTAAGTTTGTCTACATCATATGTGAATTTTATATCGCTTAATTGCGAACCTATATTATTTAAATGTTGATAAAAATCTTGAAGATAATTTTTATCTATTATACAAAAGGAGTCATCGACAAATAGGGGGTATTTTGCACTGGTCAAATTCTTGCAACAGTTTATTATAAATAACTTAATTTAATCAAATTTGGATTAATTTCTCGAACAGAATTTGACCAAATTTGATAACTCTATTTAACAAGAGTAGTAAGAATTAAGACAATATTTAGTGGTAATGTGCTATTGTGTCCGCACATCAACACAAGACAACACAGAGAGAAACTTAAAAACGAAATCACAACCAAATGTTCAAAATTTATATAATAATAGTAAAGAAGAATTCAATTCAGATTTATTGGTGATTTTATGATTAATGAATATTTCTTCCAAACGATTAACACTAAGTTTTTCGATGAATATACAGAATTCAGAATAACTGTGTTGTGCTGTAGAAAGAAGTTGTGCATAAATTCATTATAAGTGCTAACCGATTGAGTTTGAAGAAGAAAACACTAAACAATTTATTGTATTAATGATAAAAAATAACTTTTTATTAGAAGACACTGTATTTTTGGAAATATAAAGCCTATTTAAGCCACTATTTGTTTACGTTGTCATGTCTATTTAAGCACCTATAAAGGGGTTGACAAATGCCTATTTCCACTGCTTTCCTTATTACATGCCATTCCAGTGTGACTCGTCTAATGACTAATACAGTAAAGGCTGTACTGTTATTATCCTTAGAAAATACTGTCTATTAAAAGTCTCCTCTAGGAATCTCTAGGAACTTACGCACAAAAATAAATAAAATTAGTGTAAAAAAAATTCAAATAGCCTGAAGAAATTTATTTAAAATTGCCAAATCATTTACAAATTTTTAAAACTTAGTTTAAATAACAAATTTCTTCAGTGTATTTGAATTTTTCATACAAATATTTATTTTGATGCGTAAGTCTCTAGAGATTCCGAGTGTAGACTTTAATAGACAGTATTTCCTAAGGATAATAACAGTGTAGTGTTAATGTCACCTCATGTGCCATACGAGCAAAGGGGCGGATGTTTTGATATAACGTTATTCGTGTACGCGATGTCTGACTGCGAATGAAAGACTGAATCACTGAATCGACAACTGATTCACAATTATTAGACATTTATTTAATTCAATTGTATTTATATTTTAAACCATTTTTCAAATCAATAGTCATTTAATATATTTATTAAAGATATTTATTTAAAGATAAAATCAATTAAATAAACGACTATTGGATTGAATGAAGGAATAGAGGAATCGATTATTAATTTTTAGTTAAATATAATTAAATAAACGATTAATTAATTAAGTATTGATAGCATTAAGTAGTGGTTAAGTGACTAACAGTTAGTCTACTATTGACTGAAATGGTATTAAACTGTGTGTCGACTCGAGTCAACTCAACATATCCTAAGTCTCATTGATATTAAGGTCAGTCTATTCTGGTTTTGACTCAATGGCAAAGTCGAGTCACTTATGTCTGAATCTATGTCTCAATACTTGTCTTTATATTCGGTTCTGTTATTCATCTTAAGTCTCATTATTTAGACTATAATCACATTAAAGTGGACTCCAATCGACTGATGGGTCGTTCACTGTATCGGAACTCCAAACCCAACACTTAATTGGATTAATAAATGTTTTAACGAAACAACAAATACTTAAAACTCTTTTGAATAAAACTATTTTTTGACGAATTATTGTTTGAATCGATTGGTAACGAAAGCGCATAATTGTTGGCACAACACACCCAACCCCTGACCCTATACGTGATGCCGGCCTTCTTTTTGGACACTCCAGACATTCTTCCACTTCCGAGTCTCGAGGCGTACACAACGATCAGTGCACTGCTGTTGTCCTGTTCTATATATTATGCATTTCAAGTGACTTCAGAACCCGATTGGCGACTAAACGCCACTTTGAGTGTTGGCCTCACTCTCGCCAACGACAACAACATAACAGACAATAACACCGATTATAGCAATGAAATCAATAGCAATGTGAGCGGCAATGGGTTTGTGAACCACACGAATGAGACGTCCTTTCATTTGGGACTTCTGTTGGACAACCGGCTGATTGTGCGGCTCATAGACGTGGTGTACCTCATGTTTCACGAGCCCCTATGCATTTGGACGCTCATTAATTCCGCCTATTGTTGTCTAATATTAGTAGGAAAAGTGATCCAAAAGCTAGTGTTCGGTGAACTGCGGGTCTCAGAGCAACAGCACATGAAAGACCGCTTTTGGAACTTTGTTTTCTATAAATTCATTTTCATTTTTGGAGTAATGAATGTCCAATACATGGATGAAGTGGTCTTGTGGTGCAGTTGGTTCTCAGTCCTGGGATTTCTCTCCCTTTTGGCACAACTCTGTAAAGACCGGTTTGAGTACCTGTCCTTCTCTCCAATGACTCCTAAGTGGACGCACTTCCGCCTAATAGTGCTGTTAATGGCTATTCTCACCACTTCTGTGTCGCTCTTTATAGTCTGTGTTTTGGTTGGAATACACGCCGGCGTTAATACATTCGCATTCATGACCGCCGAGTGTTCTCTCGTTGCGGTCAGAACTCTGTTTGTTATCGTTCGCTATTCCATACACTTATGGGATTTGAATTATGAGGGCGTTTGGGAGAACAGGGCGTCGATGGGCTATTACACGGAACTGATGTTCGAATTGGCGACCCTTACCATCGACTTCTGCCATCACTTGCATATGTTGTTTTGGGGCAATATTATACTCTCTATGGCCTCTCTGGTCATTCTCATGCAACTCAGGTACCTGTTCTATGAGATCAATAGACGCGTCAGAAAACACAAAAACTATTTACAAGTGAGTCATACCATACCATACCATACCATAGCTTAGAGTAGAATATATATAAATGAAATAAAGTACATAACTCTGAATCGATGGACAGGTAGTGCGACTAATGGAGTCCAACTTTCCAATGGCCACAACAGACGAATTGGAGAAGAATTGCGACGACTGTGCCATTTGTTGGGATCGCATGGATTCGGCCCGTAAGCTGCCCTGTGGTCATCTGTTCCACAACTCGTGTCTGAGGTCGTGGTTAGAACAGGACACGAGTTGCCCGACCTGTCGGACATCACTCAAGAATCGCAATGAAGACGAAGAGGAGAGTCAGGAGAGGATCGGCGCCACAACTGAGAGGAATGGACGCGAAAACAACAACAGAGGCGTTGGGAACGGCGGCCGAACGAACCATTTTTTCCATTTCGACGGTTCCCGATATGCGAGTTGGCTGCCCAGTGTGTCTGTGGAGGTCACCCGCCCTCACCTCATCAACATAGGTGTCGGACCCCTCCCTCCCGAACCCAACGAAGCGATTGCATTGCGTTCGCGAAATGCTTTACAAAGCACTCAACTCGAGAATATGGGGCGACAGGTATTGGAGTTCTTTCCGCACATACCTATCCATACAATTGTTGAAGACTTGCGAATCACTCGTTCCATCGAATTAACGATTGAAAACATATTAGAGGGAAGAGTCGTAACGCCAGTCCAAAGCACTTCCAGGTATTTATTGCACTGTTGTTGTAGTGAATAGTTTTGATAATACAATGATTTGGTTTAGAGCCCTATCAGAGTCTACTTCTTCCACGTCTTCCTCCGCATCCCTGAACTCAAAATCAGAAGTCTTTCCAAATGAAACCAATAATAGAGAAGAAGTGTTGGAAAGCTATGAACGCGAGTCAAGTGATGAAGAGATGAGTTCAAGTGATTCATCAAAAGGTGCCAAAGCTTTCATTGGCAGCAGATTTTCGAAGTCATCTCAAGAAAGGGAACGAATGCTCGCAAAACGAAAAGAAGATTTAGTGAAAAACGCGAGAAAAAACTTTTTGAGTCGACAGCGACAAAGACCTGCTCTCAACTCACAGCCCATCGCCTCTTCCTTTCTTTCAGATCAAATCCAATGAATTATTTAATAAATTAATTAATTTTAGAATTTATTTTGCGTCGATTTAAAGACAGTCCAGTTTTGGTAACAATTATGTGATCTTAAAGTATAGACATATTAAGTGTATCTCATTTTCATCATTACATTCATTAATGTCTAAGAAGTTATGTTATAATTAGTGTTTTTCACTTTCATATATCATATTTGTGTCAATTTATTTGTTTTTTGTTTTAAACCCAAATGTTTTACTTATGGTTTGGCTTTAGTTGTAAAACCGGTATTTAATGTCTAACACATTATGTGTTTTAGATTCCCAAACAAACCATTAATGGCACTTTTTGGAATTATTAGTGATTTATCTATTGTTGTATTGATTCATATTTACAAATATTATTAAATATATATTTCAATTCATATCATAACACAATTATTGACGAATTTATTTATAATTTTATAGACAGTATTGTAGGAGAAAATGAATAATTAATCTTAAATTATTGTAAATTTCTAAGAATTAGTGTCCAATAGAATAGAAATATTGTTAAATTGATTGGAAAACACTGAATGCTCTAAACGGACTAAAATGTTAGTGCATTTAAAAAAGATTTTATGCAATGATTGCCTTTACATACGGTATGGTATGGAACAGTGATATGCGATTAATAGTTATAACTTATTGAGCCTTTGCCGCATTTATTTATAAACTTTAAATTCCCTCAAATGTAAAAATACTTGTTTTGATCTGATATTACGTTATGAATCTGTCAGTCACTGGCCTTGAAATGTGTTTACAACCAGAGCTGCGACAAAAACCTTCGCACAAGCCCTCCAGCCTTTGTATATGGGACTCGAATTACTTTCATTGGTTGAGAATCGGATGAATCGTTGATTATAACAAATTTGGTTTAACATAAGTATTAAAATGTCTTTTATTGAAGTCAGTGCTGAAAGTCATTTCCCAATTGAGAACTTGCCGTTCGGTGTCTTCTCTACCGAATCCAACGTAAGATATGTTTGAAATATAAACAGATTTCTCAAAACTTATGTTTAGCCCAATCCTAGACCTGGAGTTGCGATCGGAGAATATATACTAGACTTGAGCCAAGTCTGCCATTTATTCGATGGACCGCTCATGCGATCCAATGCTTCGCGAGTTTTCAACCGAACAAATCTGAATGAATTCATGCAAATGGAAACGAATGCCTGGATTGAGACCAGGGATACACTGAAACGCATTCTGAGTAAAGATTCGGTTGTATTGCGTGACGACAAAGCACTTCGAGAAAAGGCATTTGTATTACAATCTGCGGCACAAATGCATATTCCGGCACAGATTGGAGACTATACTGACTTTTACTCGTCTATAGAACACGCGACTAATGTGGGCACAATGTTCCGGAGCACAGAGAGTGCACTCCTACCTAATTGGAGGCATTTGCCCGTTGCCTATCACGGCAGGGCATCGTCTGTTGTCGTGTCCGGTACTCCCATTCGTCGCCCCAATGGTCAGACCAGACCAGACGACTCCCAACCGCCACAATTTGGTCCATCGAAGGCAATGGACTTTGAGCTGGAAATGGCTTTTTTCATAGGCGGACCCTCTAATCCATTGGGAGAACCCATCCCTATAAGTGAAGCACATAAACGAGTATTCGGAATGGTTTTGATGAACGACTGGAGCGCCAGGTATTTGAACGCAAATAAAATTTTAAAAATTAAAAGAAATAAATATTTTAAAGAGATATCCAAAAGTGGGAATACATTCCTTTGGGGCCATTCCTGGCCAAGAATTTAGGCACATCTATCAGTCCATGGATTGTAACTATGCAGGCGTTGGAACCGTTCAAAGTAACGAACACAGCACAGGACCCAAAGCCAATGAAATATCTCTATCATTCGGATTCATTCAATTTCGATATCTCTCTGAGTGTTTCCATTAGACCCGCTCTCGAAGACGCGACCACTGTTTGTCAATCCAATTACCGACACCTTTACTGGACAATTAAGCAGCAGTTGGCACACCATTCCATCACAGGATGCAATGTTAGTATTCTCTTAACCATAGGTCTGAAAGTTTAATGTTTGTGAAGTAAACGAATGAAAAAATATGAATCAAACAGAATATTAAAACGGAGACCGATTTGCGATTTGGATAAAAACCGGTTTTTACAATTTAACAAAAACATACCCTAACCTGTAAATACCAGTTTTACTCTAAAAAGTAGTTTTAACCAAAAATCGATATTTACCTCTCAGATGTAGCCAAGGAAATATAGCCTAAATAACCCTTGATTTTTTGCGCCAAAGGTAAAATTTTTTTGTTTTATCTTAGTCCCCTTTTGCATTTGTCATATTTTGAAATTGTCCCAAAATATCCCACCCATACCCCCTGACTCGGTCGATCTTGGCTACCCCTGCTCTTTCTCTACTTCCATAAAAGGAAGTTGTAAAAAACCGAGCTTAGCCACTTATATTATAACTTATATCGGTTAATGGCGATCTAAAGATATTGTGACCATTACATGATAATCGGATCAATTCATAATTGCCTTAAAATTTTAGTAACTATTTATATGTATTTAATTGAGAAATTATTTTCCGTTTACACAAAATATGAATTGCCCTGAAACGGCTAGCCTGGTTATAAGATAAAGGAAGTAGTTTTGTTATTATAATATAGTACAACAAAATTATATGAATTCTTAATTCGCGTTATTTTGAAGGTTGAAGAAAGTTTCCGATAAACTCCAGAAAAGAAACGTTTAAATCAAATCTTTAAAAAAAATTATCTGCAGTTTTCCCAAAATTGTACAATTTATAGAAAATATTTGTAGTATTTATCGCAACACTAATTATCGGGGTATTTTTTATTTATAAACCTGCTTTCAGTTAGTTTTCTATTAATATGCAAAAAAAACATGAAACTATCTATTTGTATCATACATTTGAATTAGACTACCTAAGCCAGTCTTGTTTCCTGTCTTGTCTGTACAGGAACAGGACAGGACAGGAAAATATTTGTCACAAATACCAGGACAGGATTTGAAAATCTATTGAATCAATAATTAATACTTTTTAAAATTTCAATTTTTTCAGACACTTAA
>JAQFXN010000179.1:0-27135 GCA_034693365.1 Liacarus xylariae | reverse complement strand
TACTCAAATCTTTCGGTCTGCCCGGAAATGCCCGCCGAATTTGCTTTATTTACTCAAATCTTTCGGTCTGCCCGGAAATGCCCGCCGAATTTGCTTTATTTACTCAAATCTTTCGGTCTGCCCGGAACTGCCCGCCGATTTTTAAAATTTCATCTGCCCGAATCCGTATGCACTACATATAATTAATAAAATGTTTGCTTAATATTAAAAGTGCTTATCTCATGCTATGAACAAACATTTAATGAACAGCTCTTAAACGTTATTAAAAAGCTATTATGAGATTTCCATCAGGGATGTCGAAGATCCAAAACGCTAGGAGGGCATTTTTTCAACGAGAGCCTATAGGAAGGTCCAGGGAGGATAAAATGGCAGATTTTGTAAAATTTAGCCTAAGCGGGTCCAGGATGAAAGTTTCAAAAGTGATTTTTTGCCTACAGTATGTATTATTAATAATAAAGGTGTTTATAATGCTCAAAATCAGTGTTTTTGTGGTTTTTTAAAAATACAAAACACATTAAAACTAGTGAGAAATTATCTAAAATTAGTGTATTTTAGTTTTTTTAAATGAAAAAACTCATTTGAAAACGTTTGAAATGAGTTTAATTATATTTTTGTTAATACAAAACTTAGTAAAAACAGTAAAATATTACGAATTTGTAATGAATTTGAAAAAAATAATTTAAAAACGGTGCCTTTTTCTAACGTTTTTCCTGGGAGAGGGGTAACTGAGAAGTGGCTTTAGGAGTATCCGGCAAAATAGCTAGATGGTATTCCGGGCTTAACCCCCACCCCCTTCGACATCACTGCTATCCATTAATTATTTAAATATAAATCAAACTTGTAGTTTTTATTTTATTACTTATGTTCAGAGAATATGATTTATTTCGATTTATTTCATTGTTTAGACATTTTTCAAATGTTTCCACAAAACAATTTTGACGCAATCAGAAAGAAAATTAAATAAAACAATAAATATTACATAACATTTATAATTCAGTTATACATGACGTTACACAACAAATCATATTATGATAAGTTCTATCAGTGCTATCGCCTAAAGAGAGGAACATTAATACCAGTGGGGTTGGTTGGGCACCCTGAAATTGTGCATAGTAAACTATAATCGGACACTATCGATTAGTAATCAGCCAAATCTCTCGCATTGTAAGAATTTTGTGAAAACTGTGCCGAAGACTTTGTTTTTGGAATATTCTGTTAAATTCTGCCCTAAAATAATGCTAGATTTGTTCAAGTATTATTAAGTTCTTAAAGTATGTATCATAAATTGACTGAATTCTGTCAAATTCTTGCAGATATAGTCTAGATCCTTTTAAATTACGACGTTTTTAATTAAATTCTTCAAGAAATTGACGATTGCAAAGTGCCATATAGTATATGGCATATACCTTCTGACTTTAAGGTATTTGGTCGTCCCTAATATAAATAAAGCAAAGTATTGGTTCTTATATTTAAAATCTATAACTTTTCTGCTTTCGCCAAACGACAAGTGCCTTTGGTTTTTCTCGGGAAGTTTTTACTATAGTTCTTAATTTTGGTTTTTATTTCCCTCCATTATATTCTCCCGGAAAATGGGAATTTCCGTGAGGGAACTTTAGATCGAACCCTAGGTATAGGGAATGAATCAGGTTTAGGAAATATGTGTTGCTTTGAGAATAAGAAGTGCAATAAATTTTTTAAATGAAAGAAATATTAAACAAAAACATTTGATAAATAAGTAGTATTTTATTTTTCATAAAACTGTTTATTACTGTTATTCGGCTCTAATTCATGAGACGATTACTCGCTGTTAATCGAAATCAAAATAAAATAAAATAAAATATAGATTTCATAATATATAATAAAACAAGAATTTCTATATATTTATCACAAAATAAATGAGAAGAACTCAGAAATTTAAACCATTTTTTATTAATTTCTAAGTTAAGTGCGATTTAAGTGAATTAAAGCTGAAACGTGTCGTTCATATGCTTCGCGTGTTCTTTCTTATGGATGTGTTTACTTCCGGTGGCAGTCGAGGGCGAGACGGCTCGACCCGCATAGCTGTCCGACGAAGGGATATAAATAGTGATAATTGAAACTCAAATAAATCATTTCAATACAGACCTAAGCTTTTTATTCGTGAGATTGAGATGACGTAAAACACAATCGATGTGTGGCTGAATGTGAGCCCAAAAGCCCTGATTTTTGTGTTCTTCTTGAGACCAAAGTAGGTCTGCGTTCGGGAATTTTAGAATTTCGTCGCGAATCAAATCAAATGGAAAGGGAGACAACTGTTCGATACGAGAAATGGCCACATCGTTGTCCAATCCCTTAGCGTTTCTCTCTTTAACCAATTCGTAGTACACTTTTCCCGAACACAACACCAATCGCTTTACGTTCTGAGAATTCTTTGCGGCCGAACCCGATTCGGGAATAATTCGGGGAAATTCAGTGCCGACAACCATCTCATCAAAACTGGATTTTGCGTCCGGATGTCGGAGAAGGGATTTGGGCGTACATAAGATCAACTGTAATGGAATTGGAGTTAAACTCATTTTGAAAAATAAATTAACAGTAAAACTCACAGGTTTTCTGAAGGGAAGGGCTATTTGTCGTCTCAATATATGGAAATAACTGGCGGGTGTACTGCAATTGGCGACAATCATATTGATGTCGTGCAGTTGTCTCATTGCAAAGTCCTTATCGATGGTCTGAGTTATTGTCAAACAATAAACGAATCAAATGTTTGAATCACTTACTCATGACTTACGGGAAACTCATCCGAATCGGAGTTCGTTAACTGCAAAAAGCGTTCGGGTCTTGCGCTCGAGTGCTCCGGACCCATACCCTCCATTCCATGAGGCAATAGTAGGACGAGTCCACTCTGTCTGACCCACTTTGCCTGTCCACTGCTGATGAACTGATCCACAATACACTGAGCGGTGTTGAAGAAGTCCCCGAACTGTGCTTCCCAACAGACCAGTGCATTCGGATTAGTCATAGAAAAGCCTAATTCGAAGCCAAGCACTCCGTATTCGGAGAGAGAACTGTTGCACACAGTATAGGGCGCCTGATCTGGATATAAGTGACACAATGGTCTGTACGTTGTTTTGTCGATCGTCTGGTGATGTAATACGTGGTGTCTATGACTGAACGTTCCTCTTTCCACGTCTTGACCACTGAGTCGCACGTGAATGCCTTCCTTAAGCAATGAGCCAAAAGACATGGCCTCTGCGAGCGCCCAATCAACTGAACGATTGTTAATCATTTCGAGTCTGGACTTCAATATTCGTTTGATTCCGGGATGTATTTTGAAGTTTCCGGGCGGAGGAGTACTGAACTGAGTGCCGATGTGTAGGAGAGTGTCCTCCGAAACACCCGTCGGATCGCAGGCGAACTCATTTCTGGTGCCAAAGAAGCCACTCCAGGGAGAGTCCAACCAATCCTTGTTATACATCTTCACCTCTTTCTCTGCGTTCTTATAGGCTTCGGTCAAAATGGCGTCGTATTTGTCATTCAATCCCTCGACAAAACTCTCTGAAACAGTGTTTTCGTCCACGAGTTTGCGGGCGTATTGATCCAAACACGTCACCTGCTTTCGGATCTTTGTGTACATCAGGGGTTGGGTAAACATCGGTTCATCGATTTCGTTGTGTCCGTTCCGTCGATAACAAACCAAATCAATGACACAGTCTTTGCCGAACTTTGCGCGCCATTCGGCGGCAACGGTGCACACGTAGACCACAGCCTCGGGATTGTCTACATTCACGTGAAAGATGGGGGCATTCACTACACGCGCCACATCTGTGCAATAGGGAGAGGAACGGGCGACTCGAGGGTCAGTTGTGAATCCGATCTGATTGTTGACCACTATATGTATAGTTCCGTGCGTTGAATAGTCGGGTAAATCACTCAAATGGAACGTTTCGTAAACAATTCCCTGTCCGGCAAAGGCTGCGTCGCCGTGAAGTAGAATAGACATCACTTTCTTTCCCTGAGTGTCGCCCCTATAGAACTGTTCGGCTCTGGTCTTTCCCTGAACTACAGGATCACACGCTTCCAAATGGGATGGATTGGCGACGACCGCCAACTTTATGTTCTTATTAGTCAGTCTATTGAGCCTCTCGTGAGACATCCCTAAGTGATATTTCACATCTCCTGAACCCTAAATATTCAATTAAGTCGTAAAATAGAGTATAAAATGAATAAATGCTTATGAATTGGAGGCAATAGACTGAGTCGAGTACCTCATCCGCCGGCTCTAAACTACTGAATTGAGCGAAGATTTGTTCCAGTGGTTTGCGACAGACGTTGGCCAAGACGTTAAGCCGCCCCCTGTGAGGCATTCCCATAACAATGCTCTCAATTCCCTGTTCACTGGAGAAGTCAATAATGGCTTTCATTGCAGGAATCAATACTTCACAGCCCTCGAGACCAAACCGTTTCTCTGACGACCACTTTTTGGCTAAAAACTCTTCAAACTTGTGGGAACGGGTGAGTCGAGCCAGAAGTGTACGCTTCTGTTCGACTGTCAGTTCTGTGATTTTAGGCGTTTCGAACTTTTCTCTAATCCATTGACACTGTTCTAAGTTATTGATGAACATGTACTCAACCCCTATGTGCTGACAGTAGACATTCTCTAAACGACGTAAGATTTCTCTGAGCGGAAGAATAGCTTCTCCGCCACCTATGAAAGTGGTCGCCGGCAGCTTAAACAGACGGTCCATATCTTTCTCCTCTATTTATTAGACGCAAAGTTTTAAATCAAATTCAAACCAAATGTTAGGCAATTAAAGCAAAGCGAATGAAGAAAAGACAAGACATTGTGTTAAAGAGTTACCCAAATTATGAACCTTAAGCCACGCGCCGTCTCTATCAAAGTTAGTGACATTAATGCTGAGTGGATCTAGTTTTGCGAAATAGTGGCCCCGAATCTACATTAGTGTTAGTTTGAAATTGAGTATAAGGTCTGTACGCTTTGGTAAACATTATTCAGAGAAATATTATATAAAAATAGACTTTCGATTAGACTTTTGAAGATTAATGACAACAAAACAGAATAAAAGTGCAAACAAAATGCAAAATAAGTGTGCAAATAATGCAAGGATGGGATACCTAGTTTGTGAGTTCTAAGCACAACTTGAGGGGAACTGGGCGTACCAGAATGGAGTGGCGAATGAATGTTGGCCGACGTGATACTCAACGGATCCAACTTTGCAGCTAAATGTCCCCTCACCTAACCATACGGCCAATACATACAAATCAATATATGAGTCAAATCAAAGTCAAAATATTAAATAAAATAAATAAAAGATTTGCAAAATTAAAATAAAATATTAGTTTCGATCAAAAGATTCAAATGCTTTCAATTCAATTGGGTTTTCGTACGAAATAATAATAATAATAATGGGATCAAAGGTTAGGACAGACCTGATAGGAGCGAATGATTGCCTGAACAGACAAGTGGTCGTCAATGTCTCGATGCGCTACTGTCGACGCCTCTGGTGTTGGGCTCACAGAAGTGCTCGAAGTTATCTGTTGTCAGCAAATGTCTTAAAATTGTTTAATAATAAGTCAAATAAATTAATCAATACATCGAATGCTGGAAGTGTTGCGGCGCTCGACGACAGAGAGGGTGGGCTCTGGTATGCGAGTCCGGGTTGTATTCCAGCGGAAGCACTCTTGAAGAACACATCCCAACTCTGAATGGCATTCAAATCAAATTCAATTAATTCTGTCATTAAATATCGAATTAATGTCAAACCTTATGAACAGTTTGGGGATCTTTAAGCCACGACCTGTACATCTCCTCCACGTATACAGAAGAGGAGCCATTGAGGAAGGGTTCCTGTGCTGCCCGAGCAGTGTATGGTCGACACGATTGGCCACAACTCAGAGCCAACAACCGATGGCCGCAATTGATCTGAAAACCAAAACTTCCCGACAATTGTTTGGCCGGAAATGCATTGCATTTAAGCAAACAATTACTGAGTCTTTGCATCGTTTATACAATCAGTGAATGTCTAATAAATATCTGTTAAACGAAAACGAATTAATTTTAAATATTAATTAAAAATAACAATAAATAAGAAGTAGTTATCAAAAAATCATTATATTTTAGGGACTCTTAAGTGGTTTTGCGCAGTAATTGAGTGCAACTGTAGAGCAATAGAGCGATAGAACCGCTTATTTGCCTATTATTACAGTCTTTTAGTTCTATTTATACTTATATTGACATTCATTTGACCCAATCTTACAATACTTTGGATTTAAATAACAGCAAAACTATTCAATCATTTGTAGATTGTTTTTGAAATCTTTTGGAGTGAGTGTTAGTGTTGTCACAGATATTCAAATAGTCTAATGTTCACAAACCCGGAGTCACAGCTGATAGAGTCTGACAGGGATTACCACATCCGACGATAGCACAGAATAGGCAGTGAAGGCACAGAATAAGTCTTATATCATATGATAGACAAGTGTTTATTATAGAGAATACTTGCATAGCTAACCCCCTGTACTGGACATGTATTCTTATACAATAGTTGTTTGCATTGATCCAAATCTTATATTAAAAGTGAATCGAAATGAATATAAGTTTATATTTGAGTGAAAATTAAAACACTTGAGGCAATCGACTTGTATTTAGTTCAGGTTATGCAGTCATACCGCATGTCCAATATTTGCCCCAAACCTATAATAATTATAACCTAACCCTCTCGTTCACTCCCATTGATAGCATTTTAGACGACTGTATTATAGTTTTTATCAATAAAAATACCAAATTTCATATTTAGTAACTTTTCCTTTAACTCACAATTATATCAATTGGTGTAATATCTCCTGTAATAAAGTGGTGGAATTGCCGGTTATCACTAAATAGATTAGATTTATTTGACTTAAGGCTCGTGTAATGAGTTCAATGTTAAACATAATTGCAATTAAATTACTGATAAATGATTTAAATAATTACTACAAAATATAATTTCATTGAAATAAAAGAAAATTTCAATCAAAAAGATTTTATTTAGTATTGGATTCGTATTTAAATTACAATTCATTTGCAAATCACACAAATAAATAGAATATTATGTGAAATAAAGTGAGAAATTTGTTTGATTTGAAAACAGTTTCACAAAAGGATTAATTGATTTGAAGTAAACTTAATTTTTCATTTAACATGAGTTGAGTTTTGCTTAGATTTGCTAAATAGACGACCATTAATAGGTCCTTAAGGTTAGAGTTGAGGGCGTCGTCGTCGTCGCCCCCGAACGGCACTATACTCTCAACCATTGCCATCAGTTGTCTTCCGATATCATTACTATTACTGGGAATCGATTTATTGGCCGAAAGTATATTGTCGTCAATGAACTGCAGTATTGTTGTAATGATTTCCTGTGACTTCTGTGAGGTCTGAGTAATCATCTCTAACTCGCTTTCAATGGGTTGAGTCTTCTTAGAGAAGTTGGGCAGACCTGAGGCCAACATACAGGCCTTCAGACCAATCATTTCGGGCTCATATCCTGAGGCCAGACATACATCTGTGAGCAGTGAAAACATAGTTCCTGTGTTTTTTCCGGGGACTCCAAACGGTGTCGACACATAGGCCTTGATATTGAGGCCAAGATCTGACGGATCGACTGTCAAATGGATTGGGTTTGAGGTCTCGCGTGAATAGTAGTCGTGAATAACCACTGAATACTCATTCACTTCTCCCCCTCCCGTCGCAAACCACCCAACAATCGTCTCGTTTGGGTTCACCTTCCGGTGCAATTCGTACAGCTCTTTCGCCACTTCTATATCAATGGCCACTTCATTGTTGGCTTCCCTGTGCTGTACAACAAATGAATTGCTTATCTCGACGTTTCCGCTCTTGTCTTGAGTTCCCAACAGAGTTCCGATCACTCGATTGGCGTCACTATTGCGTCGCTCATAGATGTCTACGATATTAAACAACACAACCGGATGGACACGAACTGCAGTCGACGTCATTGTCCACTAATGTTAGCACAAATCGATTATATTTGGATCAATTGGTTGTCAATGAGTGCCAACACATGCAAAACAAAATGCTTTCATTCACTTTGCAGTCATAGCGCAGGTCTTCAACAGAGCTATAATAGAGGCGTTCACTGGAATCGAAAGCAGCGAAAGCTCTTTCACTACTCTTTCCATTGAATGGCATTGAATTCAATTTCCAATAATTCCCGCATTTGTGCCAAACTTTGAATTTTGTTTTTGTATTAAAATTTGAGCGCAATTTACAGACAATTACTCAATGATTGAGTGAAACGACGACTAAATTATATTTTGTGTTATTATTAATAAATTTATTATTAATTTATTTCAATAATTGTTTATTAAATACTGAAAACTATTTAATAATCGATTCAATCATTTAATAACCAAATAATGAATATTTCAAAGCATTTGTTTGAAAGAGAAATCGGTTTAAGAAAGTGTCGGAAATTAGATTCAATTGATTTTGCGCTCAAAGACGTGACACTCAGTCGACAGTATTTGTTCAGCGATTCAAATGACGTAAGCATTCAATCGATTCTCAAATTAGTTGAAACCCATGTCTACATTACTTCGGACGCAACTCTAATTATGTCACCTATAGGTAGGGGCGCCTCCACTGGCACTGTCTATGAATAGGAGCGGTATGTTGTGTGCGGCCAATGATAGCGGAGACGTGGCTTTGATCGACAAAAATAGTTTAATCGGTTCTCACAAATGGACCGCACATTACAACGCGATATTCGATGTGAAGTGGAGGACAGGATATGAACACCATTTGGGAACCGCTTCCGGAGACAAGTCTATCATCATTTGGGACATTAATAAAGGTCTGGATTTGCAGTCATTTATGCCATAAGTTATTAATTTTTTCTTCAAATAATTAGTGCAAAAATATTTTTCTTACGATTTCGCGCACAACGGCTCCATTAAATCAATTGACTTCAAGGATGAGAATGTCTTTGCCAGCGGTTCACGCGATGGACTCATAAAACTGTGGGATTTGAGATGCGGTCGAGGTTTGTGTCAAACTTTTATAGTTTTATTTAAAAAAATTCATCGATTTTTTTTAAACCAATAGGCGGTTCAGTGCTAGTGATAGAGAGCGCACACTTAAGTAAATTGCCATCTGTTAAATCATCGCCCAAAGTGAGGCCACAAAAGACGTCTCCATTAAATAGTGTGACGTGCGTTGTATTCAATCCCCTGACAAACCACTTGTACAGCAGTGGCGCTAATGACGGAACCATTAAGTTATGGGACTTAAGAAAGTGTCGAAAAAATAAATTAAATAAAACTTCTTCGACGCCTATCAGAGAATTATATCAGTCGTCGCGAAGGGGTTCGCCATCTCATGGCTTCACTTGTCTGACATTCGACCAAAACTACCGACTCTTCGCCAGTTGTAGTGATCACACAATTTATGGCTATTCGGGAGACAATAGTTTGCCATCAATTGCTTGCGTCGGACTTCAAGTGAATAACTTCACCCGAATTAACGCATTCGGAGACAAATATTTGATCAGCGGTTCAGTCAATGGAAGCGCTTTTATTTGGTCTATAGATTGGAAGTCTTCTACTGTTTGTGATTCGCGAAAAATATTTCCCATTTATTCGTTACCACATTCTGATGAAGAGGTGACGGCTGTTCTCGCAGACAAACAATGGTATAATATCTACACGTGTTGTGACGACCAAACAGTCAACAAATGGTCACTTTTTAACGCCAATCGAGAGCTCGAAAAATGCAATAAAAGTGAAGTTTTTATTCCAAAAGTTTGTCAAATAGAGGCCAAAGAAGAGAAGACAAACCCCAGTCTTTTGACGCCTCCACTCAATAATGTTCGTCCCTTTTCTTCATTGACTAATTGGTTGGAGACGTCTGGCAAACAACACACCACTCCTTCTAATCCAAATCCAAAACGAATGCGTTTAACACAAAGCACTCCAACAAATAGAGGACTAATGAAAGAAAACAGTTCTAAACAAAAGTCGAGTAAAAGAAAACTTTTTAACGCAAATAGAAAAATAAGCGAATTCTTCACGCCTTAGACGACAACTCGATTATAAGATTTAAGTCATTTCTATTCATTTGATTTTAATCATTACAAAACTCATCAAAATATGATATTTTAAACACATTTTATTTGTGAATAGAATCAGAAAATATCTGTTCAAAGACATCGTTCCAAACATTTGATAAACACTTATTTGACAAAAATTGCTTTAAATTCTTTTTAATTCAATAAAATTATGGACTTATATATCAAATGAGTCTTTAATAGAATTAGGTTTTAAACAAATTATGAAAAATTAATAGTTATTATGAAATTTAATCGAATGTTAAAAAACAATAAATAAGTTTAATTAATAATTGAATGCTATTTAGTGTCCGTTAACCGAACCCAAGAGATCCCGTTTGGTGGGGGCATAGCTGGCGATTGTAAGCCTCGGGTGTTTGCTTTGATGATGAGATTCCAATTCACTCGTATTCGAGACCTTTGTGTGACAGTGAAAGCAAAGCAGAAACGGCTCGATATATGTGTTCTTCGAAGGTATGAGCACATGTTGTTTAACCGGAGTTATCCTCGAAATAAATTGATTCGAATTCATTCCGTTTACCTGTGATTCACAACAAATAAGTAAATCAAAACATTTAAACAATTAATTTTGAAATACCTTTGGTTTTGGAACTGAATTCGAGACCAAAATTATTTTTTCATTTGAATGCGTTATTTGGTTTTGTGTCGGACTTCGACAATACATTATATTATTAGTAAGTCTAGGAATGGGTGTCTTCAATAGATTAGTCAAAGGACTTATTGTGGCGACGTTTGGAGCGGGCATTTGCACTCCTTTTCTATTCTCAGCTTCGATTTCCTCTAATTTTCGTTTGAGATTTAAGATTAAAGGCGTTTCTGTTATTTGTTGTCTTTTAGGGAACAGTTTATTGTCAATGAATTTCTCTAAATTAAGAATTTCATCCATTTTTACGATTAGTTTTGAATAAGTTTTGGCTATTTTTTTATCATTTGTGTTGAGGCCATGAAATGTCGACAAATGCTTTAATGAATTCTCATTTAATGAAGTGAAACGAACATCTCGTCCGCCGTTATAACAGATGAGACATTTGAAGGGATAGTAATACAAGTGTTGGTGAATGTGATCTCTAGTTGTGTTCACACTGTTCTCTAGCGTTAATTTGATTCCATTATCACATTTGAAAAGTTTATTACAAACAAAACAAAAGTCACCCAAAAGAGCGGACACATTGCCTGCGAATAAGTGGGTCTTCTGGTGGTCCAGGAATTCATTAATCCATTTCTCTATTTTCTCGTCTTCTTTGATGTAATGAAACAAATCGTTTTTGTAATCCGAGTGTTCTTTATTGTAGTGATGTATCAAAACACTCAAATCAATGCATTGTTTTTCACACAACAGACAAATAACGGGATTGTAATCGAAATGAATGGCGTAGTGAACACAGGCCTCTGTCTTGGAGTAAAATACCTTTTCTTCGACACAAAAAACGCAAATATATTTGAAGAGTCGGTCCTCTATTTCAATAGTTTTCTATTAAAAATACATTTCCTAAAATTAATATCTGTTCCACACATTCTTGGGGTGGAGTAATGGGTAGAGTCAGGACTAAGGACTACATTATTTCTAATAATAAGATTTTTGGACTACTCTTTACAAATGTGTAACTATTGTAAGCGGTTTTCGAGAATTCTCATAAAATTCAATGTTTTTAAAGTCCACTCCAATAACGGTCTTTATCACAGAACACCCACTCCTCAAGCTTTTACAGAAAAATACTATTCAAAGCACTTTTAAACTGATAATTCTGGTATCGATTCAAATATGTTTTGATTAACAAAATTTAAGTCCAAAGAATTAATTGATTGTTTCAATACTTCAATCGATTTATTTTCATTTCAAGATATAATTCTTGAGATCAAAATTGTGTTGATTTATAAAATTTAAACTGATTTTAACAATATTTCTACCATTTTATTAAGAATTCAATAGAAATTAGTAATATTTTACAAAACCTCATAATTTTACAAAATATTCTGATTGGAGTCGGAATACTCTCTAATCATCCCTGAAAGTGAGTTTCTGTGTTCCATTTCCTAAACTTACGCTAAAATGGGAGGGGAGGGGGTTATTGGCTTAAATTTTAATTAACAGTTCATAAAATGAACAAAAATTTATTCAAATATTTAATCCCAAATAAATATATAAATAATGATGTTTTCAGACTTTTATTTATAAAATTGTCGAATAAAACGATATAATGTTATAATCAAAGATGGAATGACTCACCGGATCGATGCAAACGATTCCAATGTCTGTACTCTCGACAGGAATGGGATTCAAATTGATTTTATCATTTGAAGGAAATAGTAATAAAGGACTTTCCATTTGATTAATATTAAGCTGAATCGGAAACGCATTCTTTAATGTATTCAATGTATTTGTGTTAAGAATCGGAGGATTTATAGTCCGAACCATAAGATTTTGAAGAGTTATCGGTTTGTTCTCAACCGGTATTTGTTTAACGATTGGTTTAATTGCACCGGACTTTTGGGCTACAAAACTCGTTATATGACTGTTTTCATTAGTCTTTTTAATTATTTGAGTCTCAGTTTTAGACTTTCTTTTGTTTCTCTTTTTTGGATATTTGAGTCCAAATATTCCCAAATAATGTACAATAAATTTATCCAACGATGCGATTGTGAACCGTTTGTTGAAGAACTTCCAAAAGGGCGCGTCATTTACAGTGAGTTCTTTGTGTTCACTTAATATATGTTTCCTAACTTCGCTGTCCAACACATGTACTCTAAACTCTTGTCCTTTTTCTTTGCACATATTGCACGAATAGGGCTCATATCGGATGTGTTGGTGAATGTGTCGCAGGATTTGCAACGGTTTTAATGGTTGTGTCGAATCGTTTGGATTATTAACGTCGGGAGCACTCAAGTGAAGCCAATCACAGGCGGGACAGTACTTCTGGGGATTGTCTTTAAAACTCTCAGTTTCTTTAGTAATTAAAAAGTTGTTAATCCATTCAAAACAATTGGAATTATATTTCCGAATATAAACCGCTTTTTCTAACTGCGGATGAAATTTGCGACAGTGTTTGGTAAATGTGTTCACATCAGTGATCGCCTCATCACAGAGTGAGCACTGGATCGGGAAGTAATCGATATGTAGTTGAAAGTGAATGAAACTCTGGTCGTAACCAATGGATGTCTTTTTGCAGAAAAAGCACGAAAACACTCGCATATCCTATAATAACAGTCCAAACATTGAGTCAGTAATTAATAAATTAATTCAATTAAAACAACGAAACAATACTTCATTCAAATCAGTGTTGGCTTTGGTCTCCACTTCTGTCAAATCGATCTCAACCTCTTCTTCCGGTTCCTCTTCCTCCTCGTCCTCTATATTATCACAAATGGCTTCAATGAGTACCTCATCTTTGATTCGATGCGGATCTGAGACTACTTTAAGTTTAATGAACTCTTCGTTCGGTATTTTGTGTAAAACCACTGAAAATGGTTTCAATTGTTTCTCCAATTCTTCATAACTTTTTTAATTGAATTATAAATCAATTAATCCATTAATTAATGCGTTTGTCATTAAATTCATTCATACCTTTCCTTCTGATCCGACATTTGTTTGGTTTGCAATCAATTGACACCAATATTGCGAAAATCAAAACAGAGTTTACGTTATATTAAAAAACACTTCAATTGTTTGCCAAACGATTGACTCTTTTATTGATTTCTAATAAATATAAAACGTTTTAAAATAATTTGATTGAATGTGAATTAATTGCAATCAATGAGTGATTAACTGATTGTATTCAATGAGACAAAGCATATAAAGTGGCGGTATTTGAATGTTTGGCAATCGTTCACTCCATTCACACTAGAGGTCGACAACGAATACAAAATTAACAGTCAGACCCGACCCGACCCGACCCGACTTTTCCCTATCGCCTTTCGGCCAATCCTATCCGAACTCACAAATTGTTGTATTCGATCCGAAATAATAAGTGAATCAAAAAATTTTAGGTAAAAAAATTACATCAAATCATAATTAGAACCATTGAATAACATTTTGTCGACTTCTGAATTAAAATTGGAAACAATGCTAATATTGTTTTTGGAATGGGGTATAAAATTATGACTTTCGGACAAAATTCGGATAAGTATATCGGATCCGACTTTTTAGAGGCCAAATCCTATCCGAACCGATCCGTTATCGACCTCTAATTCACACACTCTTTCAGTGAATCTATGCGTAGACTCACAGTTGAAGTGTTTCGCATAACAGAGTGCAGAGCCCTGTCTTTATTCAGAGTTTTCTTTCTGACAGCGGCTGTGCCTAAACCGCACCGGCGTTTCGTTCCTTTATTTTTGGGGCAAATTTAAGTATTTTTAAAATTTTATTCAAAACAACAATTAATTAAAATTATTTTTAATCTATAGATCGAATGCAGTATTTGAACCTTCAGATGGAAGCGCACAGGGCTTGGAGGACGAGCTCTAATTGTGCGAAATGTTGGCCTAATATAGAATTCTATATTAAAGATGTTGTAAAAACTACTTTTTATTGATCGACAAAATAAATATATTTTATTGAATTTTTAATATCAAATCAAGTTTTGATTTTATTTATTAAAATTTTTATGAGTTTTTTAAAACAATATTATTTTTATACTTAATCGACCATTACTTTGGGATCGACTGAAGCGATGAAAAGGATCGTGTTTTGGATGTGAATCGACCATTGATTGACCAATCGGTCAAATTTTAGCAATACTTGTTTACATGTCTTAACTATCATATCTAAACTGTCTTAGGATTAATTTTAATTATAACTATACAGTAAATGATTGTTTACCATATATTTCAATATTTTGTATACAAAAATCTAGAATTAACTCAATAACTCAAAAGAATGAAAACCTATAATAAATGTTTTTTAACCTGAAACATTTGTGGTTTTATTACGTAATTTTTTAATACGAATAACACGTGAAACTTGTCACCTGTACGCCTCTGTGGTGCCGGTCGTTTATACACAGGGCGGCACATTTGCCTAACCCTATATTTATCAGACAATATGCAGACAAAGTTACTACAGCTTGTAGTCTACAGGGAATTGGATTACTATAGGAAATGGCAGGAGAGGGGGTAAAAATTTTAATTTCAATTCTAATGTACTTTTTTCTCAGGAGTTCAAATTTCATATCTATTTTTCGATATCCTAGAATATTTTCGCATTAAGATAGACTGTTAAAGGCTATGCTATTAAAACTTGCATTGCTAGAATATTAAAAACTTGATATTAAATGTCTTTCATTAATTTTTATTCATTAATTTTTAATTGAGTAATAATTAAAATTAAAAAATTTTTATTAACCAGAACAAAAGTTATCGTGAAAATTGCTAAACCTGCCCATTCAGGGATACCCAGATATTTTGTCAATTCCTAACATTCCTATTGTATATACAGTCACTACTGCAGTAAATTCTAACGAGTGTTAAGCAGCTCTCAATCACTTCCTCATATCTGTTTGCACTGTCTGTTCATTATATGCGGGTTAGACTGTAATCACTATTTATTTAAGATATTAGTAAACAATCCCTGAATTGATTTGTTTTGACTCAAAATATAATAAATTGGTTTTAATTTGAGTTCATTTTAATATAAATCCAAAATTAATCGATTAATTAATTAGTTTTAACCGAAATTATATTCAAATAATTGGTGGAAATGGAGAACAAGTGTTCGGCCAATAGTTTGGGCACTAATAACGCTGTGAATGCAATGGAGACCAAAGAGGCCAAAGATGTGGTGCAGTTTGTATGCAATGATTGACTGCAATATTGATATTAATTATGATTTATTGTAAATATAATGCAATTAATGGCACAATAGGTTCAGACACTCTTACAGTCAGTTCAGGACAAGTTTCAGCAGATGTCGGATCAGATACTGAGTCGTATCGATGAGATGGGCCACAGAATTGACGACTTGGAGCACAATCTCAACGAATTGGTGGCGCAATCGGAACAAAATGAAGACAATGTCAGCACTAATCAAATGCTTAATTCAAACGTTCAACAAATCAATAAATGAAAGTCTCTTTTGTTTTATAATTTCATTTTTATTTTCGTTTACTTAAAGTTGTTTTTGATATTTATTTTTCAAATTTCATTACAAATTAATAAAAAATATATAAATTTTTAATTTATTAATTAAAACAATTTATAGCAAACATTTAGTTCAGATTTATTATTAAGAATTTCATCCAAACTATTAATATTTGAGTCAAAACTAATTATTTTCATTCCGTCTGAGAGTAATAGTTGTGAATTCGGAATGTCTTTCAGTTCACTCGATATCGGATTGTCTTTTATAAATAATTTTTCCAATTTATCACAATTTCTCAAATTTGTCAGATTTTCGGTTTTAGATATTTCTAATTATAATTGAATTTTATTAAATAAAACATTAAAACAAATTAAAATTATATCAAAACTTACTGTTGTTATTGATTGACAAGAGTTTCAATTTATTGAATCTTAAGTCTCTATCAATTGTGTAAATCTTATTCGAATCCATAATTAAAACTTCGAGCGATAATAAAGTACTGAATGTTTTGCTTAATTTAAATAAACAGTTATTACTTAAATCCAGAGCTCGAATGTGAGTCAAACGATTCATTTCATACAAAGCAGTTATATTCAAATTACTCAACACAACCGAACAAAATGATTGCAAACTTTCGATTCGCTCTTTCAGAAGAGTTTTACTCTCTATTAAGTGATTTATAATATCTTTCATTAGTCTTAAATAAATGATTGCATAAACCCTTACTTAAGTCATTGTAATAGTTAAGTCTCAACGGATCCAATCGGATGAGAGTCTCTAATATATTATCCACTTTAGTCTTGTTTGGGTCACTCCAGGCAAGGGTTAGGTTAACCCCTAAATAAGATTCAAAGTATTTTCATTTAAAAATAATTTTTACTCTAATTATCTCCAATAGTAAATGTGCGAACAAATGATAGTTTGAGTGGACTTACATTTATTGTTTGGCTCTAATTTGTGTAATTCACGCAAACTTTTGAGATAACATTCTTCTAAACCCAACTGTTTATCCAAATCATTAGAGTTTCGCTCAAAAACCAATATTTGTTTGTCATTCATGTCATCGACTGCTATATCAATCGGTTCTATGTATTCATCATTTTTAGCAAATGTTGGAATTGGAGTTATAGTCAATCGATTGATCGAAAGTGAGTCTAAATTAGTGAACCATATGTTCGGTTCAATAGAAGAGTTCCACTCAGTGTTCGATAAAAAGGTTTCATTAATGTTAACCGTTATTAAAGGTTTACGTTTTAGAGGTCGGGAAAGACCGACAATAAGTAGTGATTGACTCACATTATAGACAATGCGATTAATTTTGACTGAATTTTCACAATTCATTTGATTCTCTGCTTTCATATGATTTCCATAATTAGTAGAGACGAGCCATTTGTGGTAAAACCAGGCGGACTGGTCTGAGGGGTCAGTGAATATCGCGTTCTCAACCAAATCATATTCTTGTTTCCACTGCTGACTGAAGTGATAGTTTTGATTATTGGCCGCAAAAGTAAATAAACAGCTCCTGTAATACCAGGAACTGAAGTTTGAAAAGTTTTCCTCGATTTTCTGAAGAGTAAACTTCAGCTCTTCGTCGGCACTGATTTGAGCCAATTTAGAGACAAGTCGTCTGTAATTCCAACCGTGGACTCAATGATTGATTAAAATATAATTAAATCCAAATAAACAATCATTTCGTTTGACTTACAGTTGCGTTCATCCAATTGAAGCAATCGATTGCAAAGTGCTATCTCTGTCCCTAAGTCAGGGTTTGGCATATTCTCTATAATCCATGACCTCTGGTGCCAAACACAATAGGACTTTGGATTCACTTTCAGACAGTTTTCAGTCAATTGGAGTTCATTTTTGCAAATCTGTTCAAAGTTTTCACTACTTTTTGAATCATTTTTAATAAACAGAATTATCTCTCGTCTAAAGTTCCAAAGAGTATAAAAGTCTGGATTAACACAAAGCAATTGTCCACAAATAGCTAACGCCTCCAAATCATACTCTCCTTTAGCTCTCTGTTATCATTAATTAATACAATTCAATCAAATTTACATCAATTAATATAATAATTGCAGACCTTTTCAAACGCCTTATTCTGTCCGCAAAGAAATTGTTTGCATTTCTCCTCCTTTTCTAATCTCTTTTCTAACGCTTTCTGTGAGTCTGTCTTCACTTTAACCCTTCCGTGCTTTACATACAGTATATGTGTGTTAATTATGATTATTGTATTCAATATAAACACAAGTATTCAACTAATTCTTACCATTTTATGTCAATTTAGTTTAGATTTTGGCTTAAAATTAGTCAATAAATTGTTTACAATAGAGAGGTTTCACTCTTTCCAACTCTGATTCACTGCCAGTGTTTCGCTTTCGTCAGACAATACTAAACACAGAATATAAGTCAAACTAATATATGTTTTAGAGCCCTATAATTGCATTCAATGTTTAAAACCTTGAATTTGAACAAACATTTTATGTTTTCAACCATTTATTATAAATTATAAATCAATATATTCTCTAATCATTAGAGTCTAATGAAAGCAAATGTTTTCAAACGACCGGTTTATTAGTGGAGGGTTTGCCCAACAATGACGTCAAACACAAGTTAAGCCCAAATCCCTATTTCCCACACAAGTCTTCGTACTTTCAATTGAAATGTCATTAAAAACGTGAAAATATTCTTCCGATTCGTAAAACCTTTGACAGACTTTGTGAACGACACGAATAGAGACAGCACTACAGCAGTGAATGAATGTGTGGACTGAGTGTTGTGTTGTTGTGAGAGAAGGCGTAATGTGTTGTAAATGATGTGTTGTGTAAGACTAAGTGCTGTGCCTGTGATGTATGTGTGAATGTCTCTGACGTGGAAAACAATCGACTTTTACTTAATTCAGTTCTGAGTGAACGCATTCAACACAATTAATAGCAGTCATCAACGCATTCACGACAAACATAACAATTAAATAATGAGAAGTAAATCAAATAATTTATTTGCTTTTCTCCTATTTATTAGTTTAATATACGAGACGTTTAGTGATGAACACTCGCACACCGTATGTATTGATTGCCATTGATTTGGCGTTGAATTGGCTTTCATTGATAACAATTGAATGTATTGCCCATTGATTAGTACGAAGACAATGAGGAGGTGGTGTTGTGGATGAACACAGTGGGGCCCTATCATAACCGACAGGAGACCTACAGTTACTTTTCACTGCCGTTCTGTTGGGGCACAAAGAAAGGCATCTCTCACTATCACGAGACTCTTGGAGAGGCTCTTCAGGGCGTAGAACTCGAGTTCTCGGGGCTTAACATCGATTTCAAAGGTTTTTACCACTTATTCGGTTGTCTTGTGTTTGAATTATTTTGATTTGTTTGCAATCAATTGTTTTCAATCTTTTAAATGATATTCAGTTTATAAACTCAAATATAAACCGAATTATATTTTAATTCAGTATTAAATTTCATAAAATTCTGTTATAATTTGTATGTTTTGTTCCATTAGTCTATCGAAAGTGTAGTGCAGTTTATGAAATAATTGATTGTGTGATTATGTTCTGACACCTGAAGAACATCTGTTGAGCATTGCTATGATTGTATGTAAATTATAATAACTGTAATAAAGATGTATTCACTCATTGATTGATAGCAAATGTCGGACAAACGCCTTATTGTGAGGTAGAGTTGAATGAGGAGAGACTGCAGGCATTCATATATGCGGTGAAGAACTACTACTGGTATCAGATGTATATCGACGATATGCCCATTTGGGGCATTGTGGGCGAAGTGGACGAGACGGACAACAGTTACTACTTGTGGACGCACAAGAAGTTGGACATCGGATATAACGGCAATCGAATCGTTGACGTAAACCTCACGTCCGAAGTGAAGGTGAAGTTGGAGTCGAATAAACGAATTGCGTTCACATATGAAGTCAATTGGAAAAAGTCGAGCATTTTATACGAGAACCGGTTCGACAAATACCTGGACCCGAGTTTCTTCCAGCACCGGATCCACTGGTTCTCTATCTTCAACTCCTTTATGATGGTTATATTCCTCGTCGGTCTGGTCTCTATGATTCTGATGAGGACTTTGCGCAAAGACTACCAGCGCTACAGCAAAGACGAGGAGATGGACGACATGGAGCGCGATCTCGGCGACGAGTATGGCTGGAAACAAGTGCACGGGGATGTGTTCAGAGCACCTGCACATCCCATGTTCTTTTCGATATTAGTTGGCACCGGATATCAGATCGCAGTCGTGACGTTCGCAGTGATTATATTCGCAATTATGGGCGATCTCTATATCGGCAGAGGTCTGTCCACTCGTCTCATCACAACCTATTGAATCATAAATAATGGATATAATTGTGTTCTATAGGTTCACTCCTGACGACTGCCATCTTTGTGTACGCGGCCTCCTCTCCCGTCAACGGCTACTTCGGAGGCAGTCTTTACGCTCAAAGCGGAGGACGTCTTTGGATAAAACAAATGTTTTTGAGTGCGTTTTCATTGCCGGCACTGATATGTGGGACAGCATTCTTAATAAACTTCATTGCCATCTACTATCACGCCTCCCGAGCCATACCTTTCGGAACAATGGTCTGTGGTTTGCAATAGAGTTCATGTTTTGTTGAGATTAATGAATCAATTGATCCTCTCTTAGGTTGCGATCACAAGTATCTGCCTTTTTGTGATATTGCCTCTGACACTAGTCGGCACAGTCTTGGGCCGCAATCTCGCGGGTCAGCCCAACCATCCGTGTCGTGTGAATGCAGTTCCGCGTCCTATTCCCGAGAAGAAGTGGTTTATGGAACCGGCAGTTATTGTGCTTTTGGGAGGAATTCTGCCGTTTGGCTCAATATTTATTGAAATGTATTTTATATTCACGTCGTTCTGGGCCTACAAAATATATTACGTCTACGGCTTTATGTTTCTGGTGTTCCTAATCCTCACGACAGTCACCGTTTGTGTTACTATTGTCTGCACTTATTTCTTACTCAATGCTGAAGACTATCGATGGTATATCTGTCCCAATCATACATTCACTCCAACTCCATGTTTAGTCTATTATTGATAATCTATTATTTATCTTCCAATCAGGCAATGGACAAGCTTTTTGTCGGGCGCCTCAACCGCTGGATATGTATATCTCTATTCGTTTTATTACTATTTCTTCAAAACCAAAATGTATGGACTCTTTCAAACTGTCTTTTACTTCGGATATATGGCTCTATTCAGTGCAGCCTTAGGTCTAATGTGCGGTAAGTAAAGCCATTCTTACCTATTATTGTCTTTCAATTCTAATTGAATTAATTTGAAATTTAAGGAACTTTTGGATACATTGGAACAAAAGCTTTCGTTAGGAAAATCTATTCTACAGTTAAAATAGATTAAACGCAATATCAATGACAATGTCATTGGAGTGGCATTGAGTTCTAGTTTTGTTCCATGAATTTCATGGCATAATCTGTAAAGAATTTGTGTAAAACTTTTTGTGCATTCGATTGTTATCCGAAAGCATCTCAAATATCGATTTTTGTTTGTTTTAAATTATAAATTTAAGTCACTTTTTCTGTCAAATCTTCTAAACTTATTGTAAATATTTGTCATAAAAGTTACAAAAAATATTAATTATTAGTTATAATTCGTATTTCATTCATAAATAAATTGTATTAATTTAATAATTTCTAGAAATATTGCATTTGATTTGAAAGTCAAGTACAAATTCTTATTTAATAAAATGTTTAGAAGTTCTCAATTAGAACTTAAGTTAAGGCTAAAAGTTATTTTTAAACCAATTAACAAAACATTAGCTTTTATTAAACGAAAGAAAAGTTTTTGCAAAATAAAGTAAAACATTAATAAATTTATTAAATTAACAAAAATTTACATAAAATGCCATAAATATATCGTTTATATTACAAGTGAACTACAGCTTTAAAGGCACGGCTATTAAGTTAGTAAAGCGTTTCTCTTTTCCTTTTCCTCTTGGCTTCCTTTCTGATGGGGTCGACCCGACAGGAACAACCTATTGGTCCAAACAATTATTAGTGAAATATTTAACACAATATAAGACATGCAATTGAATACCCGCTGGGAATTTGAAGAGAGCAACGATTGGACTTCGGTTCGCGTCATTTGGATCAACAGCTATGAGTCGATGTAAACTAAACCTCTGCTGACACGTGGACTCATAAAACGGGGCCACGAAATCGCACGGCTCGTTGGCTCTCCTGTAAGTATTGGTTGTTTAATACAATTATACGATTATATGAAAGTACTGTATGTGCGGACTGACCGACAACTCTCAGTTCGAACTTTTTGAGGGAATATATCTGTGTTGACAATCAACATCCACTCCCCTTTGAGGGCGTCCTGTGCCCAACCGGGTCGTGTCCAACTCGACTCTGTTTCGCAGGCGAACTGTCCTCTCGCGGCACTACTGTTACCCAAATGACCTTTGAATAGTTCCGGATCGCCGACTGTATGTAACTCTTCATACATGAGTCGAATTCTTTGGAAACTCTTATCGACCAAACTCTGGACGTCATTCCTGTTCACAATTAAAATCGAAAACATATTAAATTTCAAAAATAATTTTGGCGAACAATGAGTTTAGACTCACATCGGGTAGTCATTGGTTAATATACAGAAATTTTTTCCCTGAAGACTGCACGGAGGCATTGATCCGTCCGCTAATGGTCTGTCAGGTCTGATCAGAGAAACAGATGGGCCTAACGGAGGATTATATGGAGAAATAATCCTATCGTTGGCACCCGTTTGTGGTCTTGTTTTCACTCCAATCAATGGTTTTCTGGTCGGTTGTAATAACTGTGCCGGTCGTCCCGGTAATGAAGGAATAGGCGGTCGAACTGAAATCGATGGGATTGGTTGTTGTGGTCGTATTGAAGGCGGCGGGGGTACTCTATGTTGAGAGGGCGGCCGTGGTATAGGTGGTCGCGGACGGAATGGCGGCGGAGGAACTCTTGCAGCTGTGGGTCGGGGTCTTATTGGGGATTCAGTTCTTTCTTCTTCAGAACTGCTTGTAGTTCTAAATCCTTCTGTCAGATCAGTGACAGCCAGTGTTGTCGGTCGGTCTGTGACCTCGGCTTCTGTTGATTCATCGCTTTCAGTCAGAATTGGCGATAAAGTCGTTGGTGAAAATGGTCTCAATGGAGGAGAAGGTCTACGTACTGGTGGTGCAAATGTTGGTCTTTGTGAAAAAGGCGGCGACGAACTTATCTGTGGTTTTGGACGAGTAGTTCGGGCACCAAATGGTGGTGAAGTGACTGGAATTGTAGGCGATATCGTAGGTCTTGGCCTAACAGGAGATTCAGTTGAATCGTCTTCAATATCTGTAATCAAACTTGTTGTCAATATTTGAGGTTCTCTAGTCTGAGGCAATGGACGGGGTTTTAATGAAAATGAAGGGATTCGACCTTTAATTGGTGGCGCAATAGTAGGTCGTGGCCGCACTTGTGATTGAGTCACAACAGGAGGTCTAGGACGAGAGGGTGATATTGTTGGTCGGGGTCTTAAAGTTGGTTCAGTTTCGTCTTCATATTCTTCTTCTATTGTTCTTTGTGTCGGTTGGAACTGCTCTTCTTTGATAGAAGGTCTGGGTTGTGGTCTCGACACTGGTCTGAATGTTGGCGGCGGACGTGGTTTGATTGTGGGCCGGGGTTTGATTGGAGAATCTGTTGTTTCTTCGATTTCTGGAGCGAATGTCGGTCTCAGCTGTGGAGCTCTTGTAAATGAAGGCACCGGTACCTTAACAGGAGGACCGATTGATGGCTTGGGTTTAAAAGCAGGGGGTTGTGGTCTCAACTGAGGTGTGAATGCTGGTCGGGGACGGGAAGGCTGTTGACCTTTGACTGGAGGAGATATTGTGGTTCGAGGAGTGACAGAAGATTCAGTGACGTCTTCTATCACTGGTCTAACAGTAGGTCGTGGGCGGGGCTCTGTTGGGGGTCTTGTAAATGAAGGCACTCGAGGAGTAAATGTTGGTCGAGGTGTTCGGGAAGTAATTGGCTGTCCTTTTATAGGTGGAGATGGAGTTGGTTTGGGTTGAGGTCTTATCGGTCCAATCGTTGGTCGCGGGAAAGAAGTTGGTTTTGGAGGAGTTTTAATGGGAGGAGAAATGGTTGGCCGGGGTCTGACTGGGCGTTCAGTAGTTAGTTCTTCGACGTCTTCTATTTCTGGAAGAGTTGTTGTCGTATTTGGTTGTGGACGGAAATGTGGAGGAACTCGTGTGAAAGAAGGTGTTTTGACCGGAGGAAACGTGGGACGGGGTGTGCGGGGGGTTACGGGTTGTCCTTTAGTCGGAGGCGCAAAAGTAGGTCTAAGTGTTGGTTGAGGTCTAAAGGAGACGTCAGTCACTTCATCTTCAATTTCTGGTGGTAAAGTCGGTCGGGGACGGGGTTGTGGAGGTACTCTTGTGACAGATGGAGTTTTGACCGGAGGAGATGTGGGACGGGGTGTACGAGGGGTAACAGGTTGTCCTTTGATGGGAGGCGCAAAAGTAGGTTTGGGTGCTTTTGGTGTTGGTTGAGGTCTAAAGGAGATGTCAGTCACTTCATCTTCAATTTCTGGTGGCAATGTTGGTCGGGGGCGGGGCTGTGGAGGAATTCTTGTAGGATGTGGTGTTTTGATTGATGGAGTAGTTGTTGGTTTGGTCTGAAAAAATGGCCGGGGTTTGTGTGGAATTGGTTGTCCTTTAACTGGTGGCGCAAATGTTGGCCCTGGTTTGGGAGTTATTGCTGGTCGGGGACGGAATGTTGGCTGACCTTTGATTGGGGGAGATATTGTAGTTCGAGGTCTGAATGTGGGTTCAGTTGTTTCTTCTTCTATTTCTGGGGGTAATGTTTGAATCGGACGAGTAGTTGGTTGCGGGCGAGGAGTTGGTGGCGGTCTTGTGAACGAAGGTTGTGGTGCTTTTACAGGAGGAGTAATGGGTTGAATAGGAGGTTGTGGTCGAGGTCTGGTTGGAAAAGGTTTTCCTTTGAATGGAGGGGCAAATGTTGGTCTGGTTTGAATGGGTGGGGAAGCTGTAGTTCGGGGGCGTAAAGTAGGAGAACTTTTGATGGGAGGGGAAATCGTAGGTCGCGGTCTGAATGTGACTTCTTTTGGAGCCAAAGTAGGTATTGGTCTTTGAGTTGGTGTCTGTCCTTTAATGGGAGGTCTTGTTTGTGGTACAGGTCGTGACACTGGTCTGAATGTTGGCTGAGGAGGGACTTTGACTGTCGGTCTGGGACTTAATGGACGTTCAGTAATCTCTTCATCACTTTCTGTCACTACTGTAGGCGTCGGTCGAAGAGTTGGCGGCGCTCTTGTGAATGATGGCTGCGGTACTTTCACTGGAGGAGGAGGTGGTCTTGGCTGGAATGTTGGTGTTTGTGGTCGAGGAGGTTGTCCTTTAACCGGTGGACTGGATGTAGGTCTCTGCTGGGGCTGAAGTGGACCTGTTATCGGTCGGGGCCTAAAGGTTGGTGGAGAAGGAACTCTTAACGTAGGAGATGTGGGACGTGTCGACGGTTCTGTCTCTTCTTCTTCTTCTTCTTCTGGAAGAGAAGTAGGAATTGGTCTCTGAGTTGGCCGAGGTTTTGATGGAACTCTTGTAACCGAAGGTTTAGGCTGTTCTCTGATCGGCGGCGCAAAAGTGGGTCTTAT
This sequence comes from Liacarus xylariae, assembly GCA_034693365.1. Taxonomy (NCBI): domain Eukaryota; kingdom Metazoa; phylum Arthropoda; class Arachnida; order Sarcoptiformes; family Liacaridae; genus Liacarus; species Liacarus xylariae. The sequence continues at coordinate 1,262 of JAQFXN010000179.1, read as the reverse complement.
CGGACGAAATGTTGGCGCCGGAGCTCTGATTGGAGGAGATATTGTTGGTCTGGGTTTTGGTCGAATCGTTTCTATTATTTCTTCAAACTCTGTCGTATCAGTCGGTATCGGTTTCTGTGTTATGGCCACTGTTGGCCTCAGACCTATTGGTTTTGTTGTAGACCTTTGAGGAGATATTTGTGGTCTTTTCGTTGTTTGAATTTCTATTACTTCTTCAGGTGTGGCTTCTGTTTCCGCTTCAATCGAGGGAATTGTTACGGGTTTTGGTCTGAAACCCGGTCTCGAGGGTAATGTAGGTTTGGGTCGAATTGGTTTTACTATTTCTGAAGGTTGTGTCGAGACTTGCGTTCTATCACTTTCTGGTCTGAAAGGCCTTTTAGTGGTTTTAATTTGTGGTATTTGTGGCACAAACTCTTCACTTTCCTCCTCCTCGTCGTCGATATGAGTTTGGATTTCATTTCTTAGACTTAAAATATGATTTTCATCCCTTCCACTCAACACAAAGGGGCGAACTGTAGGGTCGGTCACATCTGATATATATTCTCTGTTTTAAGTTCAAAGTTTCAATTAAATCGAAAATCAAGACATAGATATAGGCTATACCTCCACCACGATCTCCACCATTCGGGCGCTACTCTGCCCACTGATATCTGACTGCCAGACGAACCTCTTTTATTCAATTTATGGATTTCATTGAATATTTCATTGCTTTGATTTTCAGTTGAAATCGTTTCAATGCATTCACAAATTAGTGAAACGATTAAAAGACACCAAACCTTTAAATAATTTAAATTCATTTTTTTATAATTTCTTCTTTGTTTCTAATATTCAAATCTGTTTTATTTTACAATTGGTTTAAATTTATTCAATTAATTTCTATTATTCCATCGAAACAATAGATTTAATTTTAATCAATTCTATTATATCAGTAATGGTCTAAAAAATAGTTCTTATAGTCATTATTAAGTTATTGAATTGAATTCATTAATGTTTTAAACCCAGGTCAATCAGCTTACTTGTTAGAGCTGACTTTCAGTCTACGAAAGATTTTCAGCATTCTTAAGCTAATGTTTAATACAGTAGATTACAAATTAATGGCTAATTGTTTTAGTGCTAAACTTAATTCAATTAAGTCTTTCAATTATTGATTTATTGAGTGATTTATTTTGAAGTTTTTATTTTATAATTATATCATAACTATAAAGAATCTTTTTTCTAGTAATGGTTGGAATTCTTCTCTTGACTGAAAACTCTGAAAGAGT
>JAQFXN010000178.1:0-27245 GCA_034693365.1 Liacarus xylariae | reverse complement strand
ATAGGATATGTCGTCATAAGGAAATCAATCGTAACACAAATGAAGTCCTATAACACAAAATACTTTACCCAAATGGGTAAGTCGAGCGATGCTCTGCTCATAAGTTAGCTTACTCAATCTAAAATTTAAAAGAGCAACTAGCTGTGTAAAATTGACTTTACAAATTAATATATTGTAGATGACAATATATGTAAGATATAAATTTTTAGAAATTGGTTTTTGCAAGATGTTTGCCATTATTTAAGCTATCCATATACAGTCCAAGATTAATGTGGATTTTATTGGCTAAAACTTACATAAAATTATGTTACATTTTTTAGTATTTTATAGATAAAGGTTGATGAATAAAAAACATTTAAAATAATTAAGAATTTTATGTAAGTTTAAGTCAATAAATTCAAGATTAATTTTTGACTATATATGGAGAGTTTAAATAGTGGCAAACGTATTGCAAATACTAATTTCCAAAACTTTATATTATTTAATATAACGTGTAAAAATTTTAATAAAGCAATGCCCTGATACAGAATTTAAAATTGTCAATTCAGGATTAGTGAATTCAAATTATAAATACCACTATAATTATAATTATAAATTCTATAAAGCTATTATAACAATTAGCAGCTATAACAATTAAACTACAAACCCTCCCATGGAACCCCACAAAGTTCTCGCTGAAAAAATAACCCCCTCTTGTCGAGTTGAAGTCTCCCAATCTTTGTTCTAAATTATTGCTTTATTTTTATTTTAAAATACACTTTAATTAGGGGTGGCCAATGGGGGGATATAGCCAAAATACCCCCTGACATTTTTGATTTTACCTTATTTTCCCTTCTCCCTGTGCATTTTCATATTTTGAATTTTGGTCTATACTCCCCCCCCCCTGATTTTGAGTTCATTGGTCATCCCTACTTTTAATTAGTCTTAAAAACAATATTTCTTTTGATTTGCTGTTAAAAAGAAATATATTTTTATTAAGAATTCAATTAAATATGAGAATTCATTTCAATAACTCTAAGGGTTTTTCAAAAATTTATGCCTAAAAGCTATAATAAAAAATATATTGTAAGTTATGTAAAGAATAAAAGAAAACTAATTAAAGGCTAACCCCCTTCGGCCTCACAAATCACAGTGAGATGTGCGCCTTCATTGTAGGGCCCGACCGGATCGCGCAATCTCTGCCCGTATTCATCCATTATTATCACTTCTTTTGGAGGCACTATTAAAAAAAGAGAATAAAAACTGATTAAAGCAAAAGCAGAAAATTTGAAAAAATAATAAAAAAAAGACTATAATTATAGTGTAATTTATATACCGATTACGTCTAATTGAACGGTTCGGTACTGAGTCCGGCCTTTCCTAAAGTCTATCCGACACTTGTATTCGCCGATATCGGCCGCTAAAGTCATTTGTGTAATAGAAATAATAAAAATATATAACATTTATATACAATACTTGATATGAGAGTTGCAAAAACTTTTTTTTATTGATTCGTTTAGTTTAATTGAAAAATCAATTAATGATTTTCATACAAAATGAGAGAAAAATTCTTTTCTGCTTTTTTTTCTCTCACTTTATATTTCTGTTTAATAGTTAAACGATTGGACACTTAATAATATGAAATTTTTTGATTTATAACTTATATTTTCATCTCTCATATAATGATTGAAATTATTTGATCGATAAGTAAAAGCAAAAAAATATATATATAGGAAAACGAATCGTAAATTTGATGGAAAAATAAGAAGAAAAACTCTTATTTATTATTATTATATAATATAACTTAAGCGAAGAAGAAAAACAAATATTTATTATGAAAAATGAATCGGAAATAATTGATTGCTTTTGAATTTCTCAATTGATTTTGTTTAACGTTTAACTGACAGAAAGAAAAACATAAAAGGAATCGAAAAAATTCTGTTAAAAATTTTTCAATAATTTTTTCCATTTTTTTGTGTAGAGATATATAAAGAATAGAACTATTATAAAAAAAATGTTATTGATATAACAAAACTCACCCTTCACTGATTCCACAACAAGAGCTGTTGGCCTAAAATGAAAGATCGGAGACAATTGTAAATATATATAAAAATATTCTTTTATTCTTCAAAAGCAAATCAATAAAGTATTGAAATTTTAGTTCAATCAAGTGTTGACTGACTAGACATACATAATATTATGTATGACAGACACAGTGCGACATATTTTTTTAATAAAATCAATGGATTGGAAATATATTTTTTCTTCCATTGGAAAATGATTTGTTTGAAAGGATGCAAAAGTGCTCTTTAGATATATTTAAAGTGGTAAAAACGAATTGATGTGCAAGGAATTTAAATAAAGGAGAAATGAAGTTTTCCCTTAAGTTTACGATTATTGCAAAATCTCCTGTTTTCCTATTTTTACAAACTCTTATAGAATTTTAAGAGAATTCGATAGTATTTGACGCATACATAAACTTAATTCAACCATATTTTACAGAATTTAGTTTACATTGTAAGGACATGGATTATTTTATCAAAATTTTGTTGAAATTCTCATTTTATTACAAAACTTTTACAATAATATACTAGAATTTCGACAAATTTGGCTAAACTAAACATTCTGTGACTTTACATTTACCACTGCCTCATACAAAACAAGGGGGAGAGTATACTCCCAGAAAATTATGAGCATCTTAAAGAGTTAATGGGATATTCTCGTTTGTATTCCTTGAACATGTTTACAAAAAGCATACCGAAAAATGTATGCTTTTGTAAATAAACAAATTCTAAATTCCCTTCACTTTAGAGAAATAACTAATTTTCTTAAAACATTTCACAAGTTTTTGAAATAACCCATCGAAGCGTTAATTATTCAATTTAACAAATATTCGTAATTCCCAAGAGTTGTATATTTGTTCAAAACTATAAAACTAACAAAATTTAAAGTTAGAATATTTCAATAAATTATTTAATATTATTTATATAATCAATAGTTCTAATAGTATTCTTTAGAGGATAGGAGTTCTAAAACATAGGAATTATCCCAAAAATTAGTTTTAAAAAAAACAATAAACGATCGATAAATTAGAGCGAATCTAAAAATCAATTATATTATTCGCTGTAATTGTGTTCAAACAATCCAATGAAAATAATTTCATACTTCACTTAAGCAATCGGATAAACAACTGTAAGCGTCAGCACTCGATTCGAGAAATTCTGATTTTTCAAACCAAAATAGCAATAAATCCTTACAATAATAGCCGAAAATTCAATAATAAAAATACATCATAAAAACTCTGTAAGCATTTGAAAGGGAACAACACCTCAGGCATAAAATGAGATTACAGTGCATATCAAAAGTACATTCAGTACTATCTCTTAGTGTTGTGTCAAAAATTCATTAAATGTTTGAAATTCTCTGCTTTTAAAATATATAATATATGACTAAATATTTGATTAAAATCCATATCTGAATGGATGTAAACATTAATAAAAAATAAATTAATGTCAGAACTAAACGCATAAACACTCGAAGCAATACAACTGTAATTGAGATGCAATTAATGTGTTTTTGTGCCGATTCTTACTTTCCGGTTATGTCAATATAGGCACGAGAGCTCAGATCATCGCTGACTAAATGCTTGGCTCTTTGTATTCCATTAGCTTTTCGGGCGTCCAGTGAATAAAGTGCTGTTTCGGCGTCTCCTCTGAACCATAGGATCAGATCAATGGAGTCATTGAGAGGTCGACTGACATTACAGGGAAGTATTGCTTTGCCCTTTAGTAGAGATGGACAGACAATTAAAATAGTTATATAATATTTATAGAGAAAGCATTAATTGTGAATCACCTGTTCTTCTGCCACCACATGAATCGGTTGCTCTGATTCCTCGTCGGCTAATATCGAGAGTTGCAGTAAATTCATTGTCTTTTGTTCATTATTTAGAGCGCCTTTAATGGGATAATGAAATCAATTTAAAAATTTATAATCTTTTCATAAATAAATAAATTCCTTCTTTTCTTTTTTTCAATAATAATCTAATATAAAGTGTTGAAAAAATTTATTAATGCATTATAAGCACCGGTAGTTCTAATGTTAGGGCAGGAATTGATTGAACCTTTTTTTTTGTTCACTTATTTTTATAAATTATACGAAAGAAGAGCTGAAATTTCCGTCAAATGGGTGTCGAATAATATATCGATTTTTGTTTTAATTTTTTTTATGAACTAATTGTCTCATCTCTTGCTGTTATATATTTTACTTTTTTTGCAATAGTTGTCAAAAACGTATATTTAATGTTCAATTTATTCGTTCATTATTTCCAGAATCATTCACTCTATGAATGGAAGGAATTATTTTTGTGTCGAAAAAATAAATTCAGAGATAAAAACAATTGAGGCCTACAATTAAAATTAATTGACGCCTACATTAAAACGTGGAGTAAAGCAAAACAGAAAAATTCTAATGTCTTTGGGAGAGAAAAAATTCCTCATTCACTCATCGCTAAGGCTTTTTGGTGTGATATCAGAAAAAAATTAAGTTAACAATTAAGTGCTTTTTTACGTCAAATACATGTGCCCTTATTTACGGGAAAACATTTATTAATAAATATATAAAAGAAGAAAATTCTCGCACTTTTTCCCCGAATGTCTTTGATATCATAGAGAGTTTGAATCAAACAAAAAAGAAATGTATAGAAAAAATGATAATAAAAGCAATACCGACGACAACAATGACCACATAATGAGAAATGAGAAATGTGTTGATGTCTTGCAATTGACAAAAATATAACACTTTCTCCTTTCGCAAACTTTTAGAACATTACTGTATATCACATATCTATCCCCGAAAACTAAGCGATTGTATGTCTCTTCCCATTCTCGCTCTCACTCTCTCTATACTCCCTCTCTCTTTCACTTATTTTCATTGATCAGAAATTTTTTTTATAGATATTTTCCTTTATTTTTTTAGAAACAAAGAAATAAAAATCTGATATAAAAAAAGTTGAACTAAAATTGTGAACAGATTTATGACAGAAACAAATGCATTATTCCTTTAGCAACACTTTCATCTGTAGTCTCTTGTCGTCGCTATGTTTTGGCAGTCATTTGATTTCACTCTTCAATTCCTAAGCCTATGGCCGGCGGACATGCAATGCAATTCAGTTCGTGGATCTGATACGAGACAATGTGTCAATTGGACTGGAATTACTGAACCGAACCTTTTAGTTAGCTTTAAGAGTTCGGTATCTGTGCTGATAATCAGTATAGAAATAGAGCCTCTGATCTATAATTTAATTTTTTTAGCTTACTTTGAGAAATGAGAATAATTAGATTCAAAACAATTGAATTTGATATGAAAATAATCGTCTGATTTAGTTTGTAATTCATTGTCTAATTTAATGGTATCTTAATTATTGAAATATTCAAATAAAATGTTTTAATGTATTAAAATATCTCATGGAATCAACTATTTTAATGATTTATTATATTTAAAACTATACTAAAAATATGTATATTTAATGACAAATGCAATACAACATTCACATAAATAAAAGATGAATACATGAATGATTAGAATTCTATACGTGAACTCAGGCTAAATGCAAATCCATTTTCAATTAGTATAAAACTTTGAACATAAAACTAAATCCTATGCAACATAAGGCAGACATTATTAAAGATTATTTTATTAATAAAAATAAGTAATAAAACGAATTAAATCTGTTTTACATTTGCAGATCTGAACCGAATATAGTATAATAAATATATAATAATCTTCTGAATGTAGAATATATTTTCAAGCTATTCACTAAATCTGTGCATCTATTCATTGTTAAAAATTTAGGTAAATTTTCCAAAATTCATAATAACTTATTATAAAAGAGATTAAAACAATATTCTATTCATTCAAAATCACAGAAATCTAGTGATGCAGTGCTTTAATATTTAATTTCATATAATTCAAGTACAGTATAATCCATATAATTCATGTTCACATCTCATGATATACTGTATCCACTTATAGTACAGAGTTTACTGTAATTAAGTTAACAAACAGTGAAGTTCTGTTAAGAAAATAGTAATAATATCTTAATGGCGTTCACTTGTTATTTCATTTGACTAACTTATATACCATTCCAAGACTTTAATGGAAAGGCTTTTTACTGAAATAAATATAATGCATCTCCGCTCTAAATAAAGACCCGTTCCTTAATAGTTGATTAAATAAATAAAATATAGATTTTTGCAAAAAAATATAAGACTTTTAAAACAAAATATCATTAATTTATTCGGTATTTCGCGATAAGATTTTCTTTTTATGGAATTCTATTATACAGAGTATTCTGTGCTCTTATGTTATGTTAAACTGGATCTCATTTTAAATGATAATTCAATTTTCCAGAAAAAATATATAATAAATAAATAAAATTTTGCAATAAAAATAGAAAATAACTTTTAAAGTCAGAGAAATAAAAATTCCAATAAATTTTTTATAAACTAATAAAAATATATATTTATTGTAAAAATAATAAAAATTTCTATTCTAAGTATCAGAAAAAACAATGAGATTTTGTTTTGGTAATTGCAATCTACTTCACTTAAAACAATCGTATAATAAAATTTTTGGCAACACTTAAAAGCATTTCTTAATTGAAGCCCAATTTCAGTTCAGTTCTTAATAGAAATTAAGTAAATTTATGTTGGATTTGACTCAAAAAATACAATACTTATTCTACTGTTTCTATAGTGTCTTAAGAAGTTATGTAATTGAAAAAGAGTGATTAAAACTCCGATGAATTTAAACTCATAGTTATCTCAATTGTTTTACTTAACACTATTCGAAATGCCATTCAATTTATTAATTCTTTCTTTTAGACATTTAAAGAATATCTATTGCATTGACTATAAAATCAGAAACTATTGCTAAAACTCAAACTGTGACCAAGGACTCAAAGTCAGGGGAGTACTGTCAGGGGAGTTAGGGTACTGATCAGGGGTAGCCAATGTGGAGGGGGTATAGCCTAAATACCCCCTGAGTTTGAGATTTACTATACCCCAAATAGGTAGCCTAAATACCCCAAAATACTCTATACCCCCTTTGACTCGGCCGACACTGGCTACTCCTGGTACTGATAATAACATCAAAATCACAGGTGGTATAGCAGGGGTTTTTGCAATCGTCACATTCTTGCAGAATTTAATTAAAAATGAAGTAATTTAACAGAATTTCGACGAATTCTGTAAGAATTTGACAAAATTTTATTATTTTTCTAAAATATTAGACAGAATTTCACAGCATATTTTTCAAAAACCGCGCTGAAGGTATCTTAAAAACTCTAGGAAGGATCCTCGTCTTCCTTCATCAAGGAGGGGTATTTTGATCATTTTTTCGAAGACAGGAGGGAATTTTTTTTAAACCTCCCATTGCCCATCCCTAATTTTCGTCAAATACTTTTAAAATTAAAATTTAAATAATGAGAAAAATATTTAAATTCTTGAAAATGTAATTAAAAATTTTAAAAACATATGCGTATGGGTAGTACAGAGATATGGATATGGATATTGTGTTAAACTTAATTGGATGTTATTTAAAACAAATTTATCAAACATATATGTAAGATACTGTATAATAAAATATATAATTTCAATGAAGAATATTAACTTATTAATAAACTATTATTTTCTATAAATTAAATTAAGTGCGTAAACCTTAATATTAAGCTTTTTATTTTTAACAATAATAAATCATAAAACTTAAGAAGATTAGAAAATTTGAGATATTTTCAAAATATCATGCAAATTAATTTTGCAACAATCCAGTTAAATAGATTTCAAAAATAATTATAGCTATATATAATGTCAATTGTTAATTTATTTAACTCATTCACCGTATATTTTCACTACAAACTGTCATCTAACTATTATTTACTGCAATAAATGATTACTAATCATGAGTTCTGGAAGCGCTTGTATTCAAACATTAAAATCATTAAATTATCTTAAAGTAGTACACTTTATTTATGTGATCGATAATTCAAAATCAAAATCGCTTTAAAATCTTAACTACAGGTGTGTTTGGTTCTGCTCTAACTTGTCGTATGAGTGCACTATAATATTCATATAAAGTTCATGAGATTTATCAATCAATTGTAAACATATAAACAACTTTAAAGTTGACTATTCGTAAAATACTGTATATAAATTCATTGATAAATCTAATGAACTTTATGAGTGTTATAGTGCAATCACACTGCAAGTTAAAGCAAAAGCAAACACATTTAGTTAAGATTTTAAAGCAATTTTCATTTTGAATTATCGATCGCCATATCTAGACTAGATTCTAGAGTCTAGACTTTGTTATTTCTAGACTTATTATATTAGAATATTTAAAGAATTCTAAAGTATTTTTGTTTCACCTTTTTTTCATTTTCAAGTTTTTTCATTATTAATAAGAAATTTACGCTGTTACATATTCTACATAAAAATACGTTTTTTTAGGTAAGAAATTATATGCTTGCTCCATAATTAATTAAGTACTCTATTTCATTTATATAATGCAGACAAATGTCAACTATTCTACCTCTATCTACGGTATTATCTTTCAAATGCACTCTACTGTACAAACCTGTATAAATTTTATAATAAATTCAAAATGTTATTCGAATTATTACAAAATAAATAATATTATTCTAAATATATTGTAAATATATCGTAATAAAAATATTACATTTAAACAAATGTTTTCCAATTCTCAGATCTCAAACAAGAGAAGAAGAATAACTTCACAATAACACCAAATTCTGTTCATTATTGATTTGATAATTTGATATAAACATTCATATCAACATGGTCAAGGACGAAAATTTTACAAGTTTTATATAATGGCAAACTTGTGTTAATGTGTTTTAAAGTTTAGAATAAAACAAGTTTTTCAAATGAAATGTTTAGTATTCTTTATTAATTATATTTTTGTTCTAAAGACATAATATATCAAATGAGCATTGTCAAATATCCAAAAAATTAACTAAACCTTTTAAAATTTTAAGGAAAACGATTTTTTAATTAAAATAAATTCAAGTAATATAAAGTTGCAATCCTAACTCTTAATAACTGATAATTTAAATATGGTAGTATTTTAAGTGATTAATAATTATTATTCCCTCATTAGTCAGAATTTTCAAATAAGTTACTTTAACAATAATTTTTGCAATGGACTGAATCTTTTATAAATTACAACTGTATGTTTTTTATAAAACGCCCGAATGCAGCGAATCTCTTTGCAGTGTTTTAGTCTTGCTGATTAAATGCCAGGATTATACTTAATAAGCAATTCTAGCTAAAGCCAAAAGAGTTGTCATTGTGGAAAAACAAACTTGACAGTCTAATATCCTTTCATATATTTCAATCTGATCTATACTAAAGATTAACATGATAAATTAGAATTTAGTTGTTTATCATCTCTTAATTTGTTAATTTAAAAGAATGAAAAATTTTAGGAAAATAAAGCATTTTGAAATTATAGAATAATGTTTTGATTGAAAATAGAATTTAGGAAAAAAAGATCAAATTTTTCATTTTTATTGGAAAACTAAAATTTAAATAGAATTCGCATAAAATTAAATTGTTGAATATTATTACGAAAATTTATAATTCAAGAATTTCAATATGAAATGGAATAAAATTTACATTTTATAAATATATTTAACTCACAAATTATATTCAAGTGAATAAATCATTTGTTGCGAACCATATTCTCATATATTTATTTATATAATATATTCTTCAGAATAAAACGCTATTTATTTCTCCTTTATTTGCGATACAATAATAATCAGTTTTATTTCATAAAAAATATCTCCTCTTTTGTATTGTATTTGAATATACGGTATATTGAAATGCAATTTAGAGAATAATTAAAGAAAAGCTGAGACCTTTTCACCGAAAAAAATAGTAAAAATTTTCAGATCAAATAACTGTAAGGCTTTGTGCATTGGCTTAACGTATAAATATATATAAACAGAATTGGCGTACTTTTGCTTTTCAACATAAGAGATAACTTATAACTACATTAACTCTACGATTCTGTGAAAAGAAGTTATTCTGCTTTGAAAGCAAAGAGAATTACTAGAGATATAAATACAAAATTAAGTTAAGTTTTCAAACCAAAAGAGGAGACTTTGAGAGGAGAGTGAAAAATAATCGTTTGGAATACTAAAGGAATCAGAGCTACTCTACGACCGAATCGGGAATTCTCTCTTCTCTTTTAATATCATATAATAATACAATATATATGTGTTGTGTTTTTATGAGTCAATTTTAAAATGTTTTATCAGAAGAAAATAGAAGTGAACAAAAATTCTTTCCTTTTTTTGCTAATATTTCTTTTCGAAGGTTTGTTTTAATGCGATTAACACATATTGTTTTTATTATCCAATCGATAGTTTTAAAAAATTGATTCTCAAAAATATTATACTTTTTTGTTTTGTTTTTTATTTATTTTCTTTCAGACTTTACTTTTATGTCTGAGAATCAAAATCTAAATTATATATTGAATTGATTTCACAATTTGTTCTGAATTAAACTTCAGGCAATAATTTAATTTTCTTTTAAGTTTTATTTATTTTTTTTCCTTTGAATGAATATAATATAATATTCTTTTACATTAATAAATAGTTAGTTTTGTAGAAGAGTTTACTTTTATTTGAGACTCTAATGAGTATTAACTAGAGTGCGAAATTGTCTTGACATTTCGATCCATTCCCTTCCCACTCCCTTCAATCCCGCGAATTACTTGAAGACACATTACGTAATCTCAGGTCAAATTCTTGCGAGCAAAAAAAGACTAATAACACCTACATACTGTGATTGTGTAACAGTAACTACTATAGGTCTAAACACTATAAGGGTATAAGGGAGTGCATGGATTCGCTTCAAGTATGTATACCGCGGGTCTCTTATTGACGAACTTTCAATCCATTCCCTTCCCTTTCCCTTGAGATATATTTAGAATCCATTCCCTTAAGGGAGTGGGAAGGGAAGGGAAAATGAAGGGAAAAGGGATTCCTGTTTCGCATTCTAGTATTAACTCTTAGCAAAACTTATTGCTTAACATAAGAAAAGGTATTTAAACTAATTCTTATAATATAATCAAATCTTAAGTTAAATAATGAGTTGAATGCAATAGAAATTTATCGTAACTTTAAATGCATTTTATGATAAATTTTACTGCAGTTTAGTTGAGATGACTTAGACTTAATCTAATTTTATATTCTAAGAAAATACTGGCTTTTATGGAAAAAGTGAATTATGATTATATGACTTCTTTTAATAATACAAATATTATTTTCGAATGAAATTTTACTTCAAATGAGAAAAATAATGCATAGAATGTACAGAAAACAATTTCAATGATAAGATTGTGGAAAGTCTTTATTAGATTTTTTCAATCTAACAATGCATTAAAACATAGAAAAACAAACAAGAATTAATTGATTCAAAACGATTGCTGTACTCTGTCTTCATTATTATAGTTATGGCAGAGTTGGCAGTATTCAAATCCAATTATATCAAAGATGCGAAAACTTAAAGTCACAATTACAGTATTATACTATTGAGAAATATCATGCTTATTTGCATTAAGAATATGAAACAATGCTATCAATAATTAAATTTATTTAAAATATGGTAAGGAGTATTTACATGAAAAGTGGACAACATCCAAAATGCAACACAGTTCTAAATGACAACCATGCCAAAATTTTGGTTGTAATGCCAACTTAACTAATTAGATTTATGCTAATTTCGAAGTTCGAATAACTTCGAAGTTCAAAGTTCCACCTGAATCTTTTAGCATCATTAGATCTTAGCATATTAAACATATCTGTGCCCCTTAATGTACATGGATAATTCAATTCTCTTTATTTTAATTTAGATTGGTTAAAAACCTCCTATACTAAATTTGAATCAAGTCATGTAGACTTCACATCTCTGTATTGATATTAAATAAAAAAAACTCTCAACAAAAAATCTTTGGATGAATAGAGAAAAGTTTCCTTCTTCTAAGAAAAATCGATATTTTATAAAATTAATAACTTTAAAGAGTCTGGTAAAAAGAGTTGCAGTTTTTAAGATTTAGCATTAAATGTAAAGTAATGTCGGTTTTTATTGAATTTTCTTTGTTTTCGTTTTATTTCATTTCTGTTTAATTTACTTATTTTGTATCAAAAAAGGAAATTTAGTTCGCATTAAAATAAATTCAAAAATTCAATTTATTAAATAAGATTAATATTCTTTAAATTAGGATTCTCTCAATTTAAAAACAAACTAAATATAATATATTGAGTTTTGAATTTATAAAAATTGAAGTCATTAATAGCAAATTAAAATTGGAGTTTAATAACAAGTCATTTGGTTTAGTTATAGTTTTTACAGTTTTTTTTAAAAATTTATTCCAAATAAACAAATGCTCACTAAATAAACAGAAATGTAAATTCTTTATATAGTATTATTGAGGAATTATGTTTATTATATAGAGATTAAAGTGTGAATTGAATTAAAATTGTTTAAAACATATAAATTTGAGATTAAATCAAATCTAATGAGAATTTTTGTGAAACAAAATAAAAATATGAAAAATGAAATTATTATTTGGAACTGAAAATAAAGGTATGTATGCTATACTCCTTTTATTTTTACAAAAATCATTGAAAGGAAAGGGAATACAGAAGGGGGAGAGGGAGGGAAGAGAGTGGAAAAGAAAACTAACGATTAAATTGCAATAAAAATTGACTGTTTTTCAGTGATTTATGAGTTTTCTTTAAAGAAAAATAAAACTTTTTCCAATTTCTAGACTGTGTTGTTGTTGTTATACAATAGTAGTTGTTATGACTCGCATTCAATATTATTTTTCACATCATTTTTATACAGGAATTTGCAGTAAGTTATTCTGTTTTTGTTGAATAGAAATACATTTAAACGTTAATATATAAGAGAACTAAATATAAAATAAGAAGATATAAAAGTCTTTTCTGTCTTACATCCAAAAACACAACTCACAGATGAACTTAAAGTGACTGACAATATATTTTGAAACCAATTTGTATTACTCGTGTTGTAAAGTGTGAATAAGAATTTATAAAAGAATAACAAAAAGTGTATTTGATTTTGAGTTATTACACAATATTTTGATTAAATTCTATCGTTTTTATAGTTTTGAATCTCAGGAGAAATTGTTATTTCATGTGAATTCACGAATTGAATGCACAGATACTGCATATCTGTCTCTACTCTCGCTATTTTTGTTTTTTATATAAAATTTTTTTGAAAACTGTATTTTAAAAATGAAAAAAAAAATATTTTATTTGTTAACTCTATGTCTCCGGAAATCTGGGGTTTAGTAAAACATCTGAAAATTTGTTTTAATTGAATGATAGGTGTGTCTCAGGAAATGAATTCATTGAATGAACTCAAATAATATATATATAAATATAAATTTATTAATATAAATGAATTATTAAATTTAGAGCAAAAGTAATGGAAAAATCGATAGTTTCATAAAAATCTTTGTTTATATATATATATTATTTTTTTTGGCTTAAATAAAAAAATATTAAATCATATGTAATAGAAATGTCAATCAGAAAAATCAGAAAACCTAACATAAAATCAGTTATTAAGAAATACTGTGCGAAACAAATCACTGAATACTCCAATGTTTTATTTCTCTTTTGAAACTAATGTCGACATTAAAGTTATCTAATGATTGCATCAATTACTTAATTATCTTATCTAATAATTATCCCTAAAATTTTTCACGAGAGAACAGCGACTCTAACTGTAAGAACTGTAAGGATTTGTTTGATAAGACAGTGAAGTCAGAGGAAAACTGACTCCGGCGTAGAAATAGTGGCAAATCTTAATTAGTGTCACCCTTTCAGTAATGAACCAAAATTACTGAACACTAAATCTTTTCCTATTTTTCTGTGTGTGTTTTGCTGTGAAAAAAAGGATTTTCTCATTCTATTCTATCACTAATTCTAATGAAGTTTTAGGGCGTGTGTGGATAGGTATGAAAGAATGGTATAATGCATTAAAGATGATCTTTTTCTGGTTGAATACGACGTTCTTTTATATATAAACGTATGGTTGAAATGAATGAATGAGTTAATGATTTTATGGTTTCCGTAAAAATATACCAACAATTCGTTCTGAGATTAGAGCGAAAATGTATAGAAATTATAGAAATTATTGAAATATAATTATAGTTTTTGAGAAAAATAAATTTAATAAAACATAAAAACTTATTTTTAGAATTACTTTTTCTCTTTTCAGTTTATTTTTATACAAGAATTTTGCTATAGTTAACGGAAAAATGTCTTTTCTTAAAGATAAGAGATGTTAAGCGTTATAACAATTTTTTTTTCTTTCCTTTGAATTGAGTATAAATTTTTTTCTCTGATTAAAAAAATGAATTCAAAATTTTGTAGTTTGGATGGGATCCAGGTTTAGGATCTTTTGTGACATCCTCTTTATTATGGATGTGATAACAGCTCAGATCACTTAATCAAAGAGACAACTCCTCTGAATTGGTCCCAAAATTTATAAGCACTTTTGGAATTGAATTTGATATATAACTGAATATATAAATAATGATTCATTTCCTACTCCACCCCTACTTTTCTTCATTCGATGAAAATTTTTGAAAAATATTCAAAACATTTTTCTTATCTGTTGTAGAGAATTGTGTTATGATTTTTTTCCTAATCAAAACTGAACGCAATTATTACAGCAAAAAAAATTTAAATAAATATTTTTGAAACGAATTCTGTTTATTGTTAAGATTTTAAAAAAATAAAAATAAATGGAAATTAAGTTTTGATAAAAATTATTCCGGAAAAAATATATTCTTAATATCATTTTACTTGTCTTCAAAAAATATTCAGTGAGATATGTAATAAAAGTGATAATAAAAACTAGAAAACAGAGATAACATTGCTTTAGAAACTAATTATATGTCATTCAAATATTTTTTGTTCAGATGTAGAAAATTGAGATTTAATTTTTTTTTTGAAACATATCTTTTTATATAATAATTTAATCTGATGTTTCTTAGGGACAAATTTGACAATAAAATTATTTGATATAAAATTTATTATTATTATAAAATTCTTGTCATCTTTTCTCAAACCTATCATCTATTTATATAACTATCACTTATACCTAACTTTTCAAATTCAACCTTCAGTTCAATACTAATATTCTTCTACCGGTGTTTATCGGCTTAAATACAGGCTTCAGATAACAAGTGATTGAATAACAACAATGATATCAATCAAATACTCGGTATTTGAGAGAAGAAAAAAAAATCACTTCAAATATATATATCATATTATATCAGATCTGATATGAAAAGATATAACAAAAAATAATTCAGATTTTATAACAAATAGAAACTCAAGTGTTTGTTGAATAAACGAATGAGAAAAGCAAAAAATTCTCTAACCTTTTATATCAAGATTATTCAATTGTTGTGCTGAACACGAATAATAATAACCAAATTTCAATACAAGTAGAAAATGAAAGAATATTATTGAAGAACTGTAACAAATGGTTGAGAGATTGCGAACGAAAGGTAGTTTCGAACAGTTGTTTGTTTTGTGCATTTTATCCAACAAATCAACACTAAAGAGATGTTTTATTTCCGTTTAAAAACTTTTATTCCAAAAAACGCACACATATTATGGTTTTTTTTCTCTCAAATAAAAAGAATTTATATTATATATACTGATGATTGAAAAGTTTTTGCACTTAAGTTTCAGGTTTTTTTAGAAGCTTTTACTCAATTGAACTTTTTTTATATTTAGAAGAAAAGTAGTGGTAAACTACTAAATAAGTTGTGGCCAAACTCTATAACTTAGCAATCAATTCATTGCAGAAAAAGACTTCTTTTTTTCTCTTCACTTCTCTCACACTCTCACCACTAATAACAGAAATGCGTGAAAAATAACTTTTTTCATATCAAGTGAAGCGAATATAATATTCATATCCCATTATATAAGAGTTTATATAGAATTTCAATCCAAATATAAGAAAAGAGTCGAAACGAAAATCTCAACTGATATTATCAACCGATCAAATATGTGATGTAAAGAAATATATTCTTCAAATCCTAACTTATTTTTTAATACAATTTCTATATAATAAAACTTTTTTCATTTTCCATATTAACACACATTTGATTATATATTTAATTATTTCTTCTTCTTCTCGTTTCTCAAAAGTAATATATTTTTCTCATATATAATGTGATTCATTTGAGAAATTCTGGTCCAATGAGTTCATTAATTATGGAGTAGTTTTTTTACCGAATATATACAGTACTCTATGTTTTAGAATAAAATCAGTAAAAATTTTAACCATAAATAAAAACCGGGGAAGAGATGAGAGAAAGTGTCGCAGAAATTAATCATATTTTTGTCAGTTATAATGAAACCGAAAAAAAGAAGAATAAGAAGTAGAAAATTATAGTTAATTTAAAGCACAAACAGTTTCGTACGAATCATATATGCATTAAATAGAAGAAACAAAATGTGAAAAAAACTTTTTTCTTGTCTATCGTTTGCTTTAGCTATGCGTTGGACACAAAAAGAACATTCGTTTGAATTTTGTTTTTCTCTTCAGACGAAAGTAATTCAAGCTATGGATTGCAGTACTTCTGTAATAACTGGTTGTTTAGCCGCGGAATTGATTGACAGCGAACATGCATTTGAACACATCGTCAAAAACAAGCGACCGATTGTGTTGTAATAATTATAGTATTAGTAGTGATGACTAAATTGAATATTTTGTTGCGAAACCAGAAATTATGTACAGAACGGACAGAATGAGAGAGAATTTGCTTTTGTATTTGTGTTTCCAGTCATTGCCGAAATTGATAGGAATTGATGAAAGATAAGAGTGGACTGACATATAAAAATTCTGTACTTTCTATATCATATGTCGTTCCGACACAAACACAGAAGCGAACAAAAACTGTTTTGCTGTTAATACAATTGGCTGTTAGTCGACTGTCGAACAAATACAGTTTGCACTGGTTATGGACACACCAGAGAAGAAGTAGAACATCATATCTATTGCACAGACATATAGTGAAAATCAAACTCCGAAATCATAGTACTATTGGGCCCTATTATGGGTTTGTGTTAGGGTTTTAACAAAGAACAATATAATATTGATGCCATACAGCACTGGCATCATTACTGTACAGTCATCAGTGTGTGAGCAACGCTGGCATACAGTTATGGTGTGCATCAACTCTGTTCACTCTTATGTTCTCATCCCTGTTCACTCGCATCACAAAATGTTACGCATCTATTGGTTTTTCCTACTCAGGGCTATACCATTGCAGCAGTCGGTAGAGTTCGCAAAGAGTGAGAGAGAGATGTTTGACATATGAAACGAAATAATGGCTTTGAGAGAGCAAAGAGAGCACAGGGAGAGGGAGATGGGCGAGAGAGGAGAGTATGGATTGAGAGATGTATGAGCGCTAGACATAGAGTGATGTGAGAGAGGGTAACAGTAAGTCAGCTATATTTTATAGTGGATGCGAATCGAGCACTACTGCACAAAATGCTCTGACTCTACAGCAAACTATCGCTACATTTTATTTTTATATTTCCAGAATTTGTTATTTTAAACTTTTTTGTCAAATAATATGACATAAATTGTGAATTTTCCCCCAAATATCTTATGATATAAAGTCATTGGATTTTTTTCTGGTTCCTGAAGAGTGATATATATATTTTTATTTAAAGAATATAATGAAATCAGAGCTGTTATCGAATCAAACGAAACAATATATAAGGCCATCATTACAATCATCACCGATACTGTTGTCTATAGTAATCTTTTCACTAAATTAGTCGATATATTTGTATTATTATTAGTGAAGTGAATGAGTGAACGAATGAAATCCAATAACAATCGATTTTACTTAAGAAATCTTTGCACGAAATAAAACAATTTATTAGATTTCATTTCTCACTGACAACAAAGAGAGTGAATGTCACTAAAAAAATTGAATTAAATGTTAAAAATATTTTTATATTAGTTTTCATTTCTATTCTTTCGTCCATTCTTTTCAATCTTTTTGATTGATTTCACAGATATTATAGTAAAAAGTTATAAAAACAAATAAACATTAAGTACTCATAGAATAAGAAGAAGAAGAAGGAGTAGTAGTAGTAGTAGTAGTAGTAGTAGTGCTCATCTAAAGGCAACTGTATTTCACTCTAATTCTCTCAGTCATATCAAATGTAAGAAAAGACTAAAAGTGGATGACTTTTTGCTACTGCACTCACAAATACAGTCAGTATTGGTTGCGATGATGTGAAGGCATTTCAAGACAGAGAAAGCTTTTCCTAAATGCTATGATTTGCTATTCTTTAGCGTCAAAATTATAGCTTCTCTGAAACGTTTTGCTTTTTATATGATTCTTAAATTCATTCGCTCCCTTCACAACACACATACCGTATTGAACAGAGAGTTTGAACCAAAGAAAAGAAGAGCCAAAGCCTATGAAGATGTTAGCCATAAAATATCATCGCATTCTTCTCTTTTTCTTATTCTTATAAACAGCTCTTGCATTATAATAAAAGTGTAGACATTCTGTATATACTCTACGATATATCGCGATATTTATATAGAAGAATAACAACTTTTCTTCTTTTCTGTACCGTTAATGATAGGAACCGATAATTTTCTCTTCACTTATGTGATACACATTGCGAGTAAAGAGGAGTGAATTGAGTTCATGTTTTCTGATTCTTAAATCAATAAAAATTAGATTCTTATAACAAAAATATCTAAATTGTAGTCTTCCTTTTCCCCCCTATGTCTCAAAGTCTGGTCCGGTCATTAGGTATCGGAAGAATTCAGAGCTAAAAATCGAAATTTTAATCATCAAATCGATAGAAACGATAAATGGGTTTATAATTAAATTTAGATTAAATTGATCCGACTTTAAATCCAATTATATTATTCTCTTTGCTCTTTCTCTTATGTGCTATAGTCTGGTTCAATGACTGGCACTGGTATATGATATTTCTTTTAATACTTATGTTTTATTCAGTTTTCAATTTTGTATGTTTTTTTGGAATTCTTTTCTTGCAATAAAAATATCAAAAATTAGATTTTTTTGTGAATTTAATATTTTTAAACTCAATTCTCGCAACACTTCTTAAAAATTAATAATCAATAATAGTTTGACCAAAGTTTGTTAAAATAATAGAATATAACTCTAATTGTATACAACTGTAAGAATCATTTTTTCATATTTCACTGTAAATTCCATTTTTGTGTTCAAATAAATAAAATAAAAATAAAATATGAAATATATTTTAAAACTGTTCTATTGTATGTATAATACATTTTACAATTTCAAAATCTATTGTGCATTACATTACATAACATAACATTCATTCTGCAGTACATTATATTAAAAACTATTTCAATTTGACTTTTCTTTACATATCATAAATTTTAGTCTAAATATTCTCTATCTATGAATAGAATATAGGAATTGAATGGAGAAAAGAAAAGGAGAAAATGAATTAAAACCATTAAAAAAAAGAAAATGAGTTATGAAGAAGTGTTTTAGAAATTATGAAATGAAAAATACTTGTCGACAACACTTAAACACAAAGTTGTAATCTTTGGTTAAACTGCGAGTGCTTTTTGTGGAAAATTTATAAGTTTTAATACAAAATATTCTATAAGTAGTGATCGAAAAGAGAGATACTAATGAACAATAATAATAAGGAATTGAATTTTAAATGTAAAAAGAAAATAGAAAGAATGGAAATAAAAGACAATAAATAGAGGGCTGGATATTGAATAGAACAGGAAGAGCGTTGAGGAAAACAGTCATCACTTGTGAAGTATAAAACTGTGTTTTCAGTGAACGACCGAAAAATTCATAGCCTATTCATAATATGTGATGAGATGTGCCAAACACTGCCGCTCTATATCTATGCCTTATTCTTATGATAACTTTTATTCATGACTAACCCATAAGGAAATGGAGTAATTCTATCCTTTCTATTCCTTTTATTCCAATTTCTTCCCTCTCCTCCTTCCACTCCTCTCCACTTATTCTGTCGATACCATTGGTATCATTCAAGACACAAATCGAAACGATGTGTTTCTATAAGAATATTCTATGCTATAGTATAAGTGTCTGTCTGTTGAACGAAGTGTTAATACTTTGCAGAAAAAACGATTCACATTCACAATACTTCAGCTCTACTTTCGTTATGTTTGTAGTAAAGTATTGATGCGCTGCCGACGAAGAATAAGGAGCACAAGAAGGAGAAAAAATAACTGAAGAAGTGGTCCACAATAAACACGGATATAACTTATTATTAAGAATCTTTAGGCGATATAGCATTGCTCAACCATATTATGGCCGGCATTAGGCTTAAGGATCAACAATAGGAGATACAAACAGACTCTTCTCATTCACTTTACTCATCCCCTCTACTATCCCTTTGGCAGAAGTGAATATATTCTTCTCCCTCTTTCTCGTCCTCTTATATCATAAAATCGATTATTTCTGTACTCTTTTAGTGTTTGAGTGAAAAACTCATATCCAGACAAAAAATAAGTTCGCAATTGAAAAAATAGATATTTTCAGAACAAATATTGAAATATTATTTTTATTTTGTTTTCCTGAAAACTCAACTATAAATTGATTTTGAGATACAGTAAACATAAAATTTTAATAGAAACTCCATTTTTATTAAATCTCACCTTAAATGCTCAATAGATTTGGTATTATTTGGAAAATGAAGTTTTTATTTAATTCTTTAATATTTAAACTATAGATTGGGAACACATTTTCTAACTATTGAACAATTTATGGGTTCAAAGAGAAGAATAAAAAAATAATATTTATTTGAAATATCAAAATATTTTTCTCTTTTTATTTCGTCAAATAATATATAAAAATAAGTATTTTTAAGATTTATTTTTTTTAATACAAAATTGTTTGACCGAAAAAATGCTGGTTTTTCACAAACACAAACACCAAATATTCGTAGAATTCAATCAAAGAGGAGAAAAAAAATTTAATCAATAGACAGATATAAAGCGTATATATTTTTTCCACTGATTTGTAACTTCTATTGCGTTCAATACCAGAAAATTTTTTATATAACAGTATATTCCTTACTAAAGAATCTTTAGCTTTATATTAAAGACAGAGATTGTATCGAATTTAGAAAAGAAATAAAATGAGGAAAAGAAGAGAAAATAAAAGACATTTTCCTTATTATTGTATATTTGTGTTCTTTTAAAACAAAGAAACTAAGAAGAAGAAATCAACGTAAGATGCGATATGTGCCCGGTGCTTTTGCACAGTAAGATTGCTTGCATATATACAAAACAGGGGTTTCTCACCATTGCCTGCATATATACAAAACAGGGGTTTCTCACCAATTATTGTTAATTTGTAAAAATATAAATAAAATCAATAAACAAAAAATTGTTCTTATTTTGATTTAACGTTCCCTCTAATTAAGCAAACAAATGCAGTATAATATCCAAAGCATTTCCTAAAAAAGCTTTCTATTTATTTGGAAAAAATCTTCACATATTTAGTGAATGACTTACCTGAATGTGTCAGACATTGGATTAACAGTAGAAAAGTCGAACACTTATTGATTATAATGATTGCGAATTTGTGTTTAGCCATTGTTTCTTCTGTTTAACATTGAATTATCTTCTTTTGTCACTAATTTCGTTGGATTTGATGCGAAAAACAATTTTATTATCAGATTTCTGTTCGGATCAGTAAATGATTAATAGAATAGCTGTTCGGCTCTTCAACTCATCGATTGTGTGGATATCTATAAAGAATTCAATTCAATTAAAATCTAATGAGAGTTTAGTTATTTATTAATTATGTTTTATTTATTTTTTTAATTTCAAAACTGGAAAACTCAACAAATTTTAAGAATAATTGATGTTTTCTTAAAGACGACTCAATAAATCACTAATTAATGAATTAGAATAAAGTTTGGATGCAATCAATCAAAAAAAAGAAAAGTAAAAATAATTTTTCACGAGTTCTACAAATTCTGAATATATTTCATGAATATTCTGTCGAATAGTCAGTCGAAAGAGAAAAAGAAAGTTTTAAAAAACGATAATTATATAAATGATTATTAATTATTCCTAATTTAGTGGCAAAATATTCATTTAGTGTTAAACAAGGATTTAAATGCGAAAACAGTTAAACATTGAGTCAAATGGAGAGCAGAAGAGAAACTAATGTTTAATTTAGACCAAACACCAGATGCAACACAAGAGCCAAATGAACTAAAATTTGTTCAATTCTTAAACTAATATAATATGTCATCTAATAGTCTAAAGAGAAGGAGAAAAAGTGATGAAATAAATCAAAATAAAATTCAATATTCAATTTGATTGTTTAAATCTGTGTCCTATCTATCAATAGAATTGAGTAAAGAGAGAGACAGAGAGAGGACTCATGTTTTCATTGGCTTATAATCAATAATAACTTATATTTTATACATCATATACTCCAGTGTTTAGTAGAGAATAAAAGAATAAACGGAGGAGAGGGAGGGGAGAGAGAGAGAGAGAGAGAGAGAGAGAGTCATATAAAAAATATCCCAGTCGTCAGCGATTTTTTCGAAAAATGGCATTTGACGGATGACAAACCTCACAAATTATACTAAAAATGAGGTCACGGATCGAATTTCATGGAAACTACACTTGGAATATATATATATTCTATATTCTATAGTCTCATAACAAAATATATATATTCTCTTTTAAAAAGATAACACAATCTCTTTTTGGCTTTTTTGTGTATTGTGTTGACAATTGCTCTGAGAATTTATAAATTCTATTTATTTTTTTCCCCTAAAAATGTAGATAATATTAAAAGATTGACTTTATTCATATATTTTTGATTAATCTAACAATTACTCTCAATGACATTGTTTTTTAGCAGACTTGTAGTCAACCTTATTATAGATAATTTAATAAAAATGAAAAAATTTAATAAATACTCGACAATAAAGAACTTGAGAGTCGAGTCTCTCTTCTCTGATATTAATTTCATAATATTATAATACGATATAATAAATATTCATTAGTCCATAGGATATATAAATTAATGATTATTTGTGGAGTGGATTAAGCGTTATATTAACTTTTTTTTGGCTTTTACTGAATATCAAAATATGTTTTTCTGTTCATTATTTGTGTAATGATTAATAATCTCTAATAATTTTCAATTATTACACAAAATATTTATAAGTTTTAGTGATTTTTATTTCATCTAATATATCAAATATTCAAATAACAGAATATCTTATTTGTGAAAGGGTTTGTGTTTTTTTTTTACTTTTACTCACAATTGTTTTCAAATCATAATTCTTAAGAGTAAATGAGTTTTGTATTTAAGGCGCTTTTTTGCGTTGTTTGCGAAAAATATTTTATTTTTGTTAAACTTTTCAGTTTTAAGACCCATTTGTTTGATTTATAGGCAGAAAACATTGCAAAACGTACTGAAAAAATATTTTATCCAACAAAAATAAAAACAAATAAATAAAATATTGGAAACATTTTTTACTTCAAATTTTATGATATTCTTTCAAATTAATAATTAAAGCTCTAATACATCTCTTAAGTCTATAGTTTATGTGAGACTCTCTTCTCTAATATTAAAGTTATGATTCCTGAGACTTCTGAAATGAAATAAACATTAGTTCATTACATATATTACTTGTGCTCTACAGTACAGCACAGGACATACAACTGATTCTTTATGTAAAACTATGTGTTTAACTCAACATTTCTATCAATTTTATCAATTCATTCATTCAATTTGTAACTTTTGATTGAAATAAAATGATTAAACAGAAAAAACTAAATTATAAAAAAAGTAATAAATTTTTAAAACAATTTTAATTAAAATTGAATATTCAATTAATCATGAATGAAATTCTAAAAATTAGGAATTTGTTTCAAATCACTCATACATTATAAACTAATTTTGAATTTTTTAATATTTGTTTTTAGATTAATTAAATATTTAATTAATTAGAGTTTCGATTAAATGCCATTTTAGTACAGGAGTGAAAGCAAAGGGTTTCATAAATATAGGTAATAAATTTTGAGAATCTATTGATTTGAAGGAATGCAAAGTTCTATGTGTTAAAATAAACTGGCACATTTTGTACTAAAATTGTACCATGATTTAATGCAATTTGTTTGTTCAATTGCAAATCAATTAGTTTTAATTTATTAATTTCCTACTCTTTCACACAAATATGTGATAATAACATTAAAAGTGAACCAGGTCCAAATTTATCATTCCCTCTAATATTTAATAAAAAGCAAAAATGGTTGCTCACCAGCACTTTTATGAACGCGAATAAAAGAATTTTTACTGCCGAGACTATTTTAATAAACATGATGATGATGATAACACCCTTTTGATAATTTAATTCCAATAATAAATTAAATTCTTGATTAAATAATTTTTCGATTTTGGGAGTATTAAATTTTAAGATATTCCAAGTGATAAAAATTGTGAATCTGATCCAAATAGATAAGACATATATATGTTTTTCTTCTTCTCAATGACCACTTCGATTGAATTTCAAAGAAATAATTGATAAATTACTCTTTCAATCAATTTTTAAAACTTATTTAAGAATATTCCATTCTTAATTTCATAGCAAATATATTTTATAACAGAAATCTGAAAGATTATTGCTTTACTGGAAATTAATTAATAAATTGGCAGAATTTACTGTACATTAGATATAATGAAATTTTAAGAAATTTAATGAGAATTTTTAAGATCTCTTATCGTATCTTAAAACAAATGACTAGGAAAAGGGATTATCGAGCATTTGGGAAGCATAATCACAGGGGTATTCAAGGCTTTTGGTAAATTACTAGAACACGGTTTCATAAAACTTAATGTCACGGATGTCCAGGGGAGCCTACCCAGGAATACCACCTGGCGTTTTGGCCCTGTACCTCTATATTCTTTTCGAGAGGTACTCCCCCTAAACAAATGTTAAGAACCGGTGCTGATTTATAAAATTTTTAAAAATTAGCAATATTTCACTATTTTAATTGAGTTTTGTATTAAAAATCTCATAAATAATCTAATTCTAAGCAATGCTTTGCTATTTTTTTGTAATTGAATTTTATATTAAAAACATTAAATAAGCACATTTTGAGCACTTAAAACGACTTTTGCATACAGGGGTCAAAATAGAAATCTTTTTAAAGCCCCTCCCTAGGTCAAAATTGACCAAATCCACGATTTTGCCCTCTCCTAGATCTTCCTAGATTCTCGCTGGAAAAATAACCCCGCAACATTTGGAACCTCCCTGCTTTATGTTTAGAAAATAAGGAAAGAATTTAAAATTATTTTACAATTTGTCTAATAATTGAATGAACAGCACATGAATTGTGAAATTTATGATTTAAGTACAAAATAGAGATAAAGTCAATCAAAATGTAATTTTCTATTATAATAAAATTATTGTTCTGTAAACAAGTAGTTTCGATAATTGAAGTAAAGTATTGGAAAACAGAAAATTAGTGAATGATTCGGAAACATTAATCTTTGGAAATGTCTAAAACTTGACCCAAACGGTGATTTTTTTCAAGTACTCTCATGTGCTCTAAATCTCACTCTTTTTCATACGCTTTTATAATATAGTTTAGGATTTTTATGGAATCATATGAAATAAAGTTTTGATTAATGTAAGTAATTCTTCATCCATTCATTCTTCCATTAATTATTTACTCTTTTCCTATCCTTAAGTTTACAAATGATTTTTTGCTTTTTGTTTTTTTGATTAATTTTATGATAAAAATTTATTGAATAAATGACTTACTTTTTTAATGATTGCATTACAATGTGTTGTGAATACAAAATATTTTAAGAAATACATTATATTTGTTTCCTTTTAGAATCCAGAGTACTGTGTAATTAGTATTGTATCGCAATTAAAGACTTGGATTAATTTGACGAATCATTTGAATAATCATTTAATAAGTTCATCAGTTCTTCTGCGTCTAAATTATTTTTATGTTAATTTGTACTCTCATTACTACTCTTACTATTTGTTTGTTTTTCCAAACTTATTATTCACCGTATTTTGAAACAACATCTGAAAGCAATTCAAAAAACATTTAGAGAGAAGAATATATCCATTAAGTGATAACTTTTATAACTGATTAACATCTCAACGACAGACTTGTTTTTGTTTATTTGGGTTAAAACACTTGTTTATTAATAAAAGAGACAAAAAAAATAAATAATTTCACAGATATTTAATAATTTATTCAGAAATTCTGTTGAAATTTAAAACCCATTGGAATATGAATTGAATACCAATTGGTGACAGAAATTGTGCAGAATTTCACATTCAAATGGTTTTACATGTTATGTCACAACAAATATTCGTTTTTATTTGAAAATCAAAACTTTTTGCATTGAAAAATATTATAAGAAATTTCAATTTCAAAACTGTATTCTGAAGTGAGAAAACACAAAACCGAAGTGAAGAACTAATTGTTAGCACAAATAATTAGTAACTCAATAGTGAATATCATATTTACACTACTTTTTTGTAGCTCTGAATTGATTCTTCGATTGTCTCCTATTATATAATACTACTAGTGATCAAAAGGCAGAGGCGATGCCAAATGAGACAGCGATGGTCTAAACGTTGGGTTCTGTCTCTCACTAAATGTTGTAATGGTAGCTATGGATCTGATGATACGATGCACTGGTAGTTAAGCTGACATATATCTGCCCGAAGAATGTATATATGCATAACAACATGCGCTCTAATACAAAGTCGACCGAAATTGTATGCCATTGACTGGTCTGACAGTTGAGAGCCCTATAATTCTATGGTTAGCTCTGACCGATCGACCCTTTCTCTCTCTAAACTTCTTTCACCTGTGATCTAATCATTAGAAAAGAATTGTATTTTTTCAGTCGAATAAACAACTCGAGTATGTTATGAATGAGATTTTGCTTTTTTTGTACTACAATTTTCTCAGACATGTGTCGTCTTTCACTCACACATTCTTATTCTCAATACTCAATACTATGGTTCACTCACAAGTCAGAAGAGAAGACTTCTTTACTTTACGTTTCTCTCAACTAAACTCTTGTATCAATTTCTTCGA
>JAQFXN010000177.1:0-27251 GCA_034693365.1 Liacarus xylariae | reverse complement strand
TAGCAATTAAAGTTTCAGATATTTCGCCAAATCATGGAATATAAAGCGAATTAATTAAAGAATCGCCTAAATTAAGCTCAATTTTAGATTAAATGATTCTGAATATGAGCCAATTTTATAATTATTATTCCAAATAAATGTTTTTAATTAATTAATTGAAAAATTTATCGAGCATTTAAATAAGCTTTTAATTAAAAATTTAAATGCTAATAAAAATTACAATTTAATGTTTAGAGAATAATATCGATTTTAATTTAGAATATGTTTTTAAAATCGTAAAGAAAACATGAAAGTTGATATGTGTTTAATAACTTTGCCATAAATATATTGAGCAGGGGTCGTCAAGGGAAAGTATAGTCTACATACCCTCCCTGTTTGAGATTTAGTAAAATACCCCTCCTGACTATTTGGGCGGAATAAAAAAATTTATGCTTTACTATTTATCTTACTCCCCTCTGTGAATTTTTCAATTTTTGAAAGAATTATATTCCTCCTCCTCCCCTGACTTTTTTGGCAAAATTTTCTCAAAATACCTCCTCTATACTTCCTGACTCTGCCCACTAAAGCGACCCCTAATATTGAGAACATTATGATTCAGAACATTAAGAGATGAAAGAAGAATTTACGACAAAAGTTTTTTTGTCATTTAATTAGATCTACTGTTTTATGAATTAAGAAATAGTTTTCAAATAAAATCTCATTAAATAAATTGGAAAAAAAGATAAATCGATTCATAAGTAAATCGTCTGAAACGACATTTTATTATTTCAACTATTATTTTATAAATTATATTTAGTTTTAAATGTTTTTGAGTTTTAAATGTGTAAATAAATAAATTATTTCATTCATAAGTTGTTTATTCCTCATCCCTCTCCTCCCCATCTGAGATGCCTTCATCCCCGTCCCCTTCAAACATATCGTCCTGTACTGAATCGACTGAATCCTTCTCCTCTTCATCTGCTCTATTGCTATTTCCTTCTTCGACCACATCTACCGGTTCTTTACTCTCGCCTTCAACTAAATCCTCGTTATTCTCTTGGATACCATATTCCGGCACTACTTCCTCCTCATCTTCGGGCTCTTCTTCGTCAACCACTTCATTAATCTCCTCCTCCTCTAGTGTTTCGTTTTCAATCTCAATATCTGAGGCCAAATAATAGTGGTTTGGATTAAACCAAATGTCATCTTTGGTGGTTAGACTTATTCGGTCGACATTGGGATCCACGGAATCTGTAAACCATTTGAAGAATTTTTGCGTAATATCTGACTCATCCTTACTGTCCTCAAAGTCTTTCTTCCATTTGATTTGTGTTTAATTAGATCTCCGAATATCTGTTTTGAGACAAATGTTAACAGATTTTCAATGTTTTGATGCACACATACCTCTTCCCTCTAAAAATATTTCCTTTTCCAAAAGTTCATTTTCAAAGCAAGGGTTGGAATCAAAATATAATTTTATTTTATATCCCTCTATATCTTCGAAGTCTTCCACTTCTAGTCTGTTCAGGGATTGTATGCATTCCTCCTCCGAGTCATCAATAAGTTTAGCCATTTTTGGATTATTTAATAAACTAATTGACCAATAGTTAGGAATTTTAGCGATGAATTGACTCCTCTTATCGAATAATGTTTTCTTCATTTTATTGTATTTTCTATGGATTTCAACAATTTCTTCGAAAACCTTTTCATTAATTAAATCGATTTCACTTTGTGTCGCTTCGATGTCATTCAACGCCCTATTAATTTTTGGGTCAATTTCTGAATTTAACTCATCCTCCAAGTTCTCATTTAGTGAAGACAATTCCCAATCTTTGTTGTCTACACTTTCTTCGTTGTCAACCCTATTATTCTCTAATCGCAAAAAATAATGAGTGAATACAAAGCTTTTCAATAGACTTAAACTAATTATAATTAATAAAAAAATTGCTTAGCAAACAAAATAGCTAGATTAAAATATATTATAATACACAATAGCTTTGCACAATAACCAGATTTTCTATTGATAAAAATGACTATTTATTTATATTTCAATTTTTCTATAAGGTTTTCATACATTCTATTTTAGTCTAAAATAAAGATAAACCGAATTTTAATATTATAAATTGTACCTGTTTGATTATTTTTGACATCATTACTGACCAGATCTAAACATTCAATAAACATAATATTATTCTTAAATAACTAAATAATCCAACTTATATTTACCGACTGGTAAGCGAGAAAATTGTGAACAACAAAGAAAAATATGAAATCACCATGTTTATAATTATAGATAGAATTGTTTTATGTTCTGATAAAGTTACACTAATGCATTTTTTATTCTTTATTTGTTACTTTTTATTATAGAAGCCAATGTGCAAATATAATTTAGCCATGTTTATTTCAAATGTGTGCTTTTTATCAAATGTTTTATTAAAAATTTGCACTTGCTTTATTAAATCTTTTGAACTGAATAAAAAAAAATTAAATTGATGCTGAAATTTCCTGGCCTACAATTTTTTTAAATAACACTAAATGAACTGTAAAGCAAGATATTATTTGCCTGAAAATATAGCAGCTGTCGGGGGAATTTAGCCATGGCTTCACTTTATAGCAGTTTCGGTTGAGTGAACTCTTGAGCAAATAGAATACTACTCAACAGTAATAGACAATATTTATATGCTATCGTGAAAGGAAAGGTCAGTTTAGTACTTCAGACTTGAGGCATTCGTTAGTTTCATTTCGAGGTTATGGCAGTAAAGACTGATTATATTTTGAAAGAATAAAGTCCATTACTATTGATAATTGTTGCCATCCATGCTTGTCATCTGATGAACACAATTATTCCATAGTTGTCTGCAAATGTATGGACGATTCAAATTCACTCAAATAATGATTTGCTGAAAGATTATCTTATGAAAATAAATTAACAAAGAAGAACCAAGATAAATTCATTGCACATTATTTTGAGTTATAGGAAACTAATTATTTCGATTCTCGTTTGGTTTGTGGAAAAATATATAGAGAAGGGTTAGCACTGAGTTGTGGACACGACTTTATGCCAAAGAAAATTGCAATTTGTTTAAATGTTTTTAAATATGACGAACAGATCTCTTGACTACCCATCGGCGCCGATATTTCCATAAAATCAATGCGTTGTGGAGTTATATGACAAGAAGTCCGAACCACTCTTGCTTGTTTTATTTTTTAAAGCTTGTCAAAGCAAGGACTTGTGCAGTCCGACCTCTAAGTCTTAGTTCTTACATTTTTCTGTACTCTAATTAGCTTTAATGTTCTTTGGACCATGCTACAATGCTCAAAATTTGAAATGGCGACCACAATCATGAATCCATTGGTAAATTTGTCTTAAATTTAACAAAACATTTTCTCCCGTACCTAATAAATAGTTCTCTGACCATCGGTGTTGGACAAGTATAAGTTTATTTTAATTATTTTAGATTAAATACATGGCTAAATGTTTAATCGATTGACCTTAATTTTGTATTCTTAACATTGTTTTAATTATTTTTAAACTAAAATCTTCCGTTGAAAATAATATAATGTGGTTTTCTCGTCCTGTCGGACCTAATTTGAGTTCAGACAATCTTATAGACAAATCAAACACCACTTAAGAAGAATAAATAAGCTTTATTTTGAAATACTAAGTGTACGAAATATTCTAAAGCTGAAACAGATACCAATAGTTTCTAAAGTGGATTTTGTAGCCCTATTGACCATTAGTTTTGACTATAAATTTTAACCCTCTATCATTTCTAGTATTTATTCTAGAGAAATTCATAATGCCCTTGAAAATGCATTTTAGTCTGAAAATTGTTCATTTTTTGGGACATTTTTTATTGCATGACATTCAAGAAATATCATTTAAAACATGCCGCGTGTAATGCCCAGGTTGTGCTTCAGATTTTCACCAATGGACGTTATTCAATTATAAACAGTCAATTGCAGCATCATAGTTTGTGATTTAAGCAAAAAAAAAAGAAAAAAAACTCAAATGTGATTTTTGAATTTATGGCAAAAACACTATAAAAATTATTTTTGCAAATTATTCTTAAAATCCATAAATTTTGTTTCTCCTTAACATTTTCATATGAGGATTTTGTGATTTTCATATTATTTACAAAATGGTCTCAAAACTCAATTTTTGCCAATTTTTAAAATACGCTGACACGAGTTGTTTAAAAGTTGCTAGAATAAAGACGAGATATGTTAAGGGGATAAAAATTATAGCCAATTCTAATGGATAGTAGGGCTACAAAATCCACTTTAAAAATTTTTGGTATCTGTTGTTTATGTAAGAGCTTTAGAATATTTCGTACACTTATATAAATAATAAATAGTTTTCAAACATTAATTTGTTATAAACTTGTTACAATTTATTTCTGCACAGCTACTAGACTATCTTTTAGTGCATTGGCTTAATGATATTGTATTTGACTATCAATGACCGCAAGCTGAATCACTAAATCAAATAATTTTATTAAAATCTTTTTGTTATGAATGACTCACTTTTGCTTTCAAACTATGGTTGTATTTCACAGATTTTTTAAATATAAAAACATTAAGCAAATACACTAAGAGTGCTAATGTGTGCAGAAATAAATTGTAAAGAGTTTACTTTTCTCTTATTTTTAGAATAAAACCGAACTTAAAATAAAAGAGTATTAAAAAAAATTGAGTCTTAAAGTCTCTGAATATAAATTTAAAGTTTTTGAAGTCAATGTCAAATAATTTATATAATTATTGATTTTTCCTCAACAAAACAAAACTATAATTAGTTTATTTTAAAATAAACAATAAAAACAATATTTTTTGTGAACTTTTGAATAAAATATAAAATAAAAAGTTTTTTCTCTTATAATTGGAAAACTGCATAAAAACATGTTTTGAGAACTAAAGTCAAATAAATTAATGGATAATAAAAACTTAGTTTTGGACCAAAAAATTAAAAAATAAATTTTTTAAAATTATAAAATTAGTTCAAAACAAATTTAATCTTTCAATTCCTGGAGCTATGCTTTAAAACTGTGAAAATAATACATTAAATATCTAATAATTATTATTATAATAAAATTCGTTCAAAAATAGTTTAAAAGGAAAAATTGAATTTTAACACAAAAGTGTTAATTAATTTGTTTGGAATCAAAAAGATATGGTTTTTATTTATTGCGATAAAAAAAATGAATCAATGAATTGCTTTGAATTTTCATTAGTATTTTAAGAGCAAAAAAAAGAAATATTTTTTTAAAAATAATCATTTATTTATTTGATAACTGGTAAAAAAGTTGTTTCTTCACAATATAAAAGTCAATTTAATTTCAAAATGTCATTTGAGTAAAGAATTTGTTGAGCTTTTGTAAAATGAATGAAAGTTGTTATAAATTATAATTAGTGTAGATCGGATTCGGGCAGATGACATTTTAAAAATCGGCGGGCAGTTCCTGGTAGACCGAATAATTTGGGTAAATAAAGTAAATTCGGCGGCAATTCGGGGCAGAAAAAATTAAAAACTTTAAATATTTTATATTCCGTAATGTTGGCAAATAATTTTGATGCAAATTAACACTAATTTATAATCATTTAGTTAATAATTCTTTTCGAAGAATTCGAAGAAAAAGGAGTATATAAATTCGTTTGCACCACCCCACCGACATTGTGAACCACTTAAATTTTTCTAGGATAGATTTTTCTATGGTGATGCTATGGGATGAGAGATTCCAAAATGAGATGGGAGACTATGATAATGCTTTTATATGAATTGAATTATATATTATTTTCGACTTCTATTTTCGGTTTGAGTTAAATAATAGAAAATATCAGCAAAAATACTGGCTTAATATACTGTAATATAGTATTATAGTTTAACTATAAATATTTTTTATTTAATAATAAGTTTTTATCGATAACTATTCACAATAGGTTTGCATTTCATAATAAAAGCATTGATTAAATTGCATTATCTAAACAATTTTGACCTCGAGTTTCCGGGCAAAATCGGATAATTGTTACATCTGCCCGGAACACTTATTTGAAATTCGGCCTGCAGTCGGTTTTTTCCGAGCATTGCCCGAATCCGATCTACTCTAATTAATAAATGTCCTATATATTGGCAAAAATTAACTTTTAATTTGATTACAGTTCGTAACGCCTGAACATATATTTTTAAAAATTATTCAAAATGTTTGAAACAGAGAGACAAACCATTCAAAGGTCTCAAACTTGGATTGATTGCCAATCATTGGCATCGATAGTGTCGATCGACAAATCATTGACACAACACTTGTTTAATCAAAAACATCAATATTTACAATATATTGTAATTTATAAATAAAAAAGTGTTTAGTTTACAGGTTTTAGATTCAATTTATCGCAAATGAAAAACAAAAATATCTAATATTTGCGAAACAAAATTATTTATATTTTTCATAGTATTGGTCGACAAATAAAACCCTTTCCCTAATATAAAACAGAGTATTTAAATTAGATGTGCCTTAAGATTGTCTGTAATCGAGAATTAGGCCAACATTTGATTTCAACTCAATTTAAGTAAAACTATTGAATTGAAAAAAAGGGAGAAAAATGAGTTTTATTTCTTACCATTTGTCGCAACAATTTGTGTCAATTAATCCAACTTTTGCTTCAAATATATATTATTTACACTTATATTAGGTATTAATTTATGATATATTGAAGAAAAATACCATTGAATTGAAACCAATTTAGACTTTCATTGGATTAGTAGTGAAACCATTGAAAAAATCAGCATTTAGTGACAAAATCTATGCATTGATATAATGAATGAATTGAAACCTTTAACTGTATATCAAATCACATAATAGTGTCGTCGCAGTGATTGACACTACTCTCCAATCAATTGAGTAATTAATTACACAAATAAATCAATTATTACTGAATCAAAAGGCAGTGAATGAATGAATGATTAGAGTCTTTGATCGCCAAAAGCACACAAACATTACAACTGTTGTGAAACACAAATGGTTTGGGAGATGTAGGGTCTGTGCAAATGCATAAATACGTCGTAAATAAAAAAAAATACAAAAATATTTGTAAATTACTTATAAATACTGTACAACACATTCACTTATTTGCTCTCAAATGCATTTATGTTTGGGGTCTTTCATATCGATACCAAAAGCATTACATATTTTATGAATTGCACAATACATGTGAAGCGCCACTCCTCTCCTCTCCTCCTCTTCCAACTCAATAGTTTTAAGTTTTATTTTAATTTTAAGCTAATTTCTGATAAAATGTAAGTCTATTCAACACTAAAATACTTTAATTCTCTATTGAATTAATATTAACATTACTTATACTAAAATATTATAATAGGATTAAAATTTTAAAGTTTCAAAAATAATGATTAATTTGATGTCAATTACAGCGCTATCTCTCGTCAATCCAATGCACACAAACCTATTGCTGTTTGAAAACATGTGTAAATCAATTCAGTAATCAGTTTATTGTTTTATATTTTAATCAATTATTTCGTTTTGTTTTAATTACGATTAATATTAAAACAATTTTGGACTCAATTAATGATTTAATTAATAAAAGACTCAAATCATATGTAAGTAAATCATTGATTGCATTACAGAAAAGTATTTATTTTACAGTATTTTAAAAATACAATTAAAACTAAATTTGTTGTATTGGGAACTCTTGTAATGAACATACCTGTGCTTTCTTTAATTAAGCGATTGTCTAAATTGTGTGCACAGGTATGTGTGCACACAATTAGCTAATGAGCCAATACTGAGTGTGTATTCAGACATTGAAATAACGGTTATCTTATTATCCAAAATCAGTTGACTATGTTTTCAAAGACGACAATAGGTGTGACCGCAGGACTGGTAGGTGTTGTCGCCTATTGTTTCTATTTCGACCGCAAAAGAAGAAGTGATCCGCAGTTCAGACAAAAATTGAGACAAAGTATGTATTCATTAATTATTTTAATTTAAATTTAATTTATTTTTTAAAATTTCAAAAGAGAGAGAAAATGCTTTAAAAACGCGTGAATTCAATGGCAATTCATCACTAGATCTGCCGGATATGAGAGACTACGAGGCGGTCCAGAAATTCTTCATCAAAGAGGTTCAATTAGGCGAAGAACTTCTGGCCACTGGTAATGCATTTATATTTATGGCTAAAATGTTTTTTGTCGCGAATTTTATTTAATTTAAAATAATATTTGAGGTGATATCGAGAACGGTATCGAACACTTGAGTAATGCAGTGGCTGTTTGTGGTCAACCGCAACAATTGCTTCAAGTATTGCAACAAACACTACCCCCACAGGTGTTTCACCTATTATTGCAGAGATTACCGATCGTTAGTCAGGTTTGTATAGAGTTTTAGTTAAGTTTATGAGAAATTTGAATGAAAATCAAATTGTTTTTATAGAAATTGGCCAAAAGTGCTGCCAATAGTGATCCAACGTCTATAATCGAACTGATGGCCGAAGACGACGTCGAATAGTTTAGTACTTTTTTCGATATATTTTGTCATTTTTAAACAGTTTTTTCATTTTCTATTGATATTCAGTAATTTTTTTTCATTCAATAGCTATAGTTATATAAAGAAAGTTTTGACTCAAAATATTTTCCAATCAATTCAATTGATTTAATTGCGATTTTTAAACTAATATTTTGTTACAAAAAAAAACTAATGTTTTATTTAGAGAAAAAAATAATGTAAAGTTCAATAATTGTATTTGAAATAAAATAAATTCATTCTTATTTGCAATAAATAATAATATCCGGAAATTAATGTTTATATCTGTGGTTAATATTATTCGTTATGTTATACAAACTCAGGGTTGTCAGTGATATATAGAAATAGTGATTTACATTTACCCAAAGTACAGCACGGAATACTCAGGGTGAAAATAATTTAATCCATAAGAAATCTCAAGACTTTTAGGAAAATGACAATTTATCCAGAATATTCTGTAAAAATGACTAAATGGATCAAATTCTTTGAAATACTGGTTAAAAATATGGTCAAATTCCAGGGATAGGCATAGGGAATACAACCCGTAATACCCCACCCTTTACATTTTGGACGAATACTCGGCAAGGTACATGCACATTTTGAGATATTTGTTAAATTCGGTCAATTATTGTAGAATTCGTCATAATTTGGCTAAAAATTGTCGAAATTCTGTTAAATCGGGTTATTTTTAATTAAATTCTGAAAGAATTTGGCGAATGATTCCCCCCCCCCCCCATCGATATGACGACACAGCCTGAAATACACCTATGATTTTTTCTATTGCCCATCCCTGTCAAATTATCTTAACCTCTGTGACGTGTAATACCGTATTCCCTCTCCAACGTTCCCGTAGAGTCAAAATGTTGTGTTATATTAACCGAAGTCTATGAAATTCTTGTAAATTATGGTGAAATACTCTAAAATCTTGCTAAAATAGCTGCAATTAAGTACTTGCAAAATATTCTGCCCTGGACCAGTTTTACTTCTTTCAAAACTCTCAAACAATGTTTTTTGGGCATCGCTGACATTCTTAAATTTTAAATGCTAGTCAGGGGTGATATTGAAAAATCTTATACAGGCGATTTTTAGTTGTTCCTACTTTATTATCAGTGCTGTACAGTATCAATATCACCCTTGACTTTAGCCCTCCATGCATTCGTTTGCTAAAGAATTCTCATCAATTCTGATAAAATGAGATTTGATAAACTGCACTGTACACTGTGCACCATTCTTGATTATCCCGGACAAATAATATCTGTTTGAATTTCAGAAGAGATTTTATGCAATGAGAATGCAGTAACACTTTATCAGAATAGAAGAGAATTCTTAACACACGAATGCATGGAATGTAACAATGTTTGGATTAAATAACTGGTGATATGTTTGTGTCGGCAAACTTATTGCAGTCATATAGACGTCAATTGTTTGTTCAATGACTCAACTCTACAGTCAATGATTTGGTTGTTTTAAATACTAATTCTATTTAAATATCAAAATTAAGGATTAAATCTCATTTAATATGAATTCGACACTAAATATAAACTTAAGTTTGTGTTTAATATTCATTATTTTTGTCGATTTAGGAAATGATTCGCAAATTCTCTGAATTCGTGTGAATTAGTCATAATTTCTGAGTCATTG
Source organism: Liacarus xylariae (assembly GCA_034693365.1). Taxonomy (NCBI): domain Eukaryota; kingdom Metazoa; phylum Arthropoda; class Arachnida; order Sarcoptiformes; family Liacaridae; genus Liacarus; species Liacarus xylariae. The sequence continues at coordinate 17,100 of JAQFXN010000177.1, read as the reverse complement.
ATAAAAATATCGACTTTTTTACGAATGCTTGACTTAAGTGTTCGTTACCACTCGTAATGAGATAACACATACAAGTATGAGCTGCTCTAATATGCTTTGATATCAGAGATAACTAAAGGGAACGGTTGAACATTCTATTTGCAACACTAAAAGACTAAAATTGTATTTTTCGGATGAATTTTTCATATAATATGAGCTGAATGTCGTGTTTTCCAATTAATTTTTATTCTTTCCCATAATTTCGAAAACAATATGTGTAGGAAAATATACTGTACATAGAGTTAATTTCATTTGATTCTGGTTGGATTCCTGCAGTATATGCAACATGTGTTCAAAAATGGTTCCAAAGTTTAGATTCTAAAAGAATATTTATTTTTGAATAACAATAATCATTATTGAATATCTAGTTTTATACATTAATTTTCCATAAACTTTATTGATTTTAAAATTCTATATATCAGTTCCAAAGAATTAAATGATTGAAAAATACGGTATACACTACTGTATAATAGTAATACTTAATTATGTAAAATATATTAAAAATACTATTATAGTATAATACACTAAATGGAATACTGATTCAAAGCCCATACAAATAAGTCTGGATTCAAATTACTTTTAATGTTGTAATTCAATGAATAGAATTGTTTTTAGAAGTTTTATTCGTTTATAAACAATTGAAATACTATTGATTAATAATCAATTGCTGGGAATTAGAGTACAATAAAGAAATAATTTTGCAAATATTCAGACGTAAGTCAAGCATTGGATTACAATGTGAAGCCTATAATAGGATATTTTATTACAATACTTACAAGTTGTAGATTACAACCATAGCTTCAATTTACTCGGAAGGGAAGTGTGAAATCGACTTGAACTTTAGCAGGATTTAAACAGAATTTGATAAAGATTTATTATAGTTTTTTTTAACAAGAAGTTATGCCATGAGAATTTTGAGGATTCTTCGAATTCGCCATTGTAATCATGAAACAATAGTGTTTGCCCATGCATTTTTTTAACATTGGCGTAATTTTGGCACAATTCAAGATGGTTTGTATAAAACTATGAAATTTATAGCCTATTTTTATCAATCCATCGATGGGTGAGAATAATACCAGGGTCAATTGGAATTGCAACCATTGGTATATTAAGCCCTGAACTAATCCTCTAACCCCAGCATATTTCTGATTGCCTTAAGTTTAATTCAATTAATAAGGAATTGATTTGTAAACCGAATGATAAAACCTATCAAATATTATCGGTTCAACTGATTTGTTTGATTAGAGAAATTAATCTAAAATACAAATGAAACAAAAAAAATTATTGCATTTTTGTTCATTAGAGTCGATAAACTTTATTTAGATTCGAAACAAATATTTATTTACAATAAAATCGTTCGAATTTATAGTTAATTAAGAGTTAATCAGAGAATAGTTTAATATTTATTTATATACTGTTTATTAGTGTTTGTCCTAAACCTAAAGCGCAAACAATTCAATGAGTGGTAGTGTTTCAGTGGTCGCCGTCCAGTCTTCTGACTCTGACCTGTTGTTTATAATGATATTCCTTAAGATAATTCTTAAGACGTTTGGGTAATTGTATAGAATGTATGGTATCGTATGTGAGACGGGATGTGATGACAGCCCTCGACAGGTGTTGTAATGAAAAGGTAAAGTTTCGATGCAATGGAATCGTAAGCATCGGCTCAAAGAACATACAATGGGACGGGTCTTTGTAGTGCTCTATTAAACCGCATACAGTAGTGGACGCATAGACCCCCGGGTCGTGCGAATCAAAGCTAAACCTATGGTTCCACTGCTCTATACGTGCGTGAAGTGAACGGTCAAAGCGGCGAAACGATACCGAAAACAGATGTTCTTCTTGTGCGCTGTCTCTCAATAGGAAAGTGCCCTCAGGTTTGTTGTCGAGGAGTCGTTCCGCTTCATACCTGTCTATTTTGCCCCAATAGAAGCTACAGTCGGTTATTTGCAATAAGTCCGGAACCAAACAGTGGATGTAATCGATTTGTGTATGGATTTGTTGGCCATCACTCAGTGCTTGAGATGAATCGCTCCGAACGCAGAACCGATTTAGGAATCCGGGCGTCAGTTCCGCCACTTCTCCCCAACGTGCCAGATATGGGTACGGACTCACTGTCAGCGCCAGTTGACTCCTCAGAGCCAGTGCCAGCTCTGATACCCTCACCTGAACGCTTCGAACTTCACTCATCATTGATTGATTGGCATAAGTGCCGCCATTACTGCTGTTCATACCGTTTAGACCATAGGTTACTAAACCAGTGCTTTCGCCGAACGACTCGTTTGACATATCATTCGTCAAAGCAATGGCCGATTCGTTTGTTTGTGGAACAGGTATTGCATTCAAACCGTTGTTTGACTCCATTTCGTTATTTTCAATAGAATTGTCGCAAACGGTGTTTGTATTGACAGTAGATTGCGGTTCAGATCCGTTCACTTGTTCTTCAGTTGTCTTCTTATATGCTGTGCAAACACATGAATCGCATGTTTTCTCATTTTGTGTGACGTCAGCGCACGAGTCAGTTCTGGTGCACAATTTGAAGGCCCAAACGCCCGAACTTTTCTTCTTTTTGGCCGAAATATTACTATTATTACATTTTGTCTCACAATTACTTGAATTACAGTTATTTTGTTTGCAATTATTAATCGTAAAACACTGTAAAGACTTTTTGCGTCGACCAAAGGTAAGGGAACGGAACTTCCGTTTAACAGTATTATTACATTTAGCAGTGGTTTGACCCGAATTTGTTGCACAATCATCACTATTCGGGTTACACTTATTGGACACCACTTTTCCAGCACTTGATGTCTGACATGTAGTCGACGACTGGTCTTCAGTTTTAGATTCAGTTTCAGTTGTCTTAAACATTATTATTTGAAAAATTGAGTTTCACTGAAAAATTTATTTTTAACACAAAATATCATTCAATTAATGACAGAATATATAAAACAATTTTATTCAGTAGTTTTCATCAGACAAGACATGTCTTCGTTGAGAGAGAATGGCCTAAAAAATTGGTTAAAAATAAATAAAAAAATGTTTATAAAAATGTTTATAAAAACTGATGTCTGGATAAACAAAATTATTAAATATCGTATCAAATATTTGATTGCATTTCAAATATCAAATCCATTACTCAATTAAAGTAAATGTAAATTAATATTATTTAATGAAAAAAAAGAAACTTTAAAACAGAGATAATATATAATTTGCTAATTAATCAGATCTATTCAGTCATAATAATCAAATGCAAAATAACTGATAAATTGGAGAGAGAAGTGATGCCAAACCCTTAAACGAGATTATTATAAATACAATAATTGTGACGAGAAGTTTGACCTCATTTTAATTACATATTTCGCCAGAATGTGAATACGTATTAAAACACTACAACTTTTGAAAGCACAATAATAAAAGCAATAAAGCCTTTCATATTTAAGTACTTACAGCACCAGTAAGTCGAGTCTGAAATATATGCAATAAGAAAGTCATTCATTCAAAAATTTTTACTGTATTTCTTCAAAAGCTATAAAAAAATCTAAATATATTTTTTGTCATAAAAATAATTATTTTTTTGAATAAAACAAAATCAAAATAAATGCGTAAAGCCTTCAAACAAATGTTAATAAATATCAACTAAAAATGTCGACTAATTGTGTAGAAAATGCGAAAGACATCTAAATATTAAGAAAAAATAACATAAATCTCTATTATTAATAATATATACAGTATTTATATGTTTTATTAGTCAGAAATAGTTGAGACAAAAACAGAAAGTAATGATGAGATTAGCGGTTATTGAAAGTCATTCTAAAGATATTATTCAAACTGTTTTGAGCCAAACATATCTAAACGTATTTCAATAGTTTTTGCGATAACTCTATTTAAGGATAACTACTGATGAAATGAAAATCAGTGACCATTAGAAAAGGAATTGCTAGAGGAATGTCTAATTTTTATTAGGATAATTAATTATATTTAGAGAATTAAAATTCAGATGATTTAAAAAAGAAATAAAAATCTGTTAAATTTTTTAGAGATTTTTTATTTAGTTCTCCTATAATTCCTATACTCTTGAAATAAGTGTCCTCTAATTATCACTGAGTTTTTATCTGAGATTTCTGAATAACTAATTTAAACTAAATGCTAACTTATTTTAGGGCTTCAACACTTCATGGACATCTTGAATCAATTCACTAAAATAATAAAATCAAATTATAAAATATAATTTCTAAAATTAAACAAATTCCAAATTAGCATAAAATTTCAATAAATATCTGTAAAGATATGATGATTTCGTGGGTTTTGTCTTATAAGGTTTGGTCACGCGGTTACAGACAAAATATTCAAAGTTGGATAAACAATAAAGTTATCCATGCCAGTTTTTGGATTAGGAACGAGTTTTCAAGGAAATGCATATTTATCTAAAAACTGGCCTGCCAACAATACCTCTCCTATTTCCTTCTGACTATAATAAGATTTTATTTGCCAAATAACATATAAATTATATATAATTTAACTATCTTCTACTCAACATAATCAGACACAATTGAATTAACAGTCAATACTAAACTTACTTTTCAATGACATCAGTTTTTGATTCAAATTCACACAAATTATCAGACAATGTCTTAAATTGAATATGGCTTATGATATATCGTTAATACAACGTTGCATTGTTTGGCGTATTTTGGGTATAATATCAATGTCTTATATGATAGACGAAAGCAGATCTAAATGTAGTAATCAATGGTTTTTTAGAAAACGAGTTTTCCTTATTTAAGCTTATCATAAGAGCAAAGTCTATATATAAGACTCAATACTGATATCAATTTTACAGTAAAATCATTCAGAAATTGTAAAAATAATTAAATGTAAAACTAAAATCAATCATAAATTAAAGGGAAATAAATCTCAAATATTAATAATAAAGATTTGATTTTAATGTCACAGAAAATTCATTGATTGCATGGAAAAAAAATTTGGCGAAAAAATCAAAATTTTTATTTACATTAGTATTGAAATTAAAGCTCAATTAAACAATTATTTGAGATAACAATTATCTTAAATACAGATAAGTTTTAATATAAATAAATGAGTAAAAGATAAATAAAACTTACGATTGTTGTTATGAATCAATTATAGTAATGAAGAATAAAAATTTTAATTGTCTTTAATAGTGATATAAAAAAATAATAGTTTTTATAAAAGTATTTCATTCAACAAAAAATGAAATCCTTTTTTATGAGTTTATAAAAGCCATAAAAGTTGTCAACAATTTTCACAACCATTTTGTTGTAAATCCGATTCAATCCTGAGTTTTCTCACAACAAATCCATTTATATTAAACATTTGTAAACACTATTAATTCAATGCTTTAAATACAGTTAAATGTAATTAATGTTTGCTTTTATTGATTAAAAGCAAATTATAGTCAAAATAGGAATTATTGGAAAACATTGAAAATATTTCAATAGATTTCAATGTTATTATTATTATTAGTCTATAATAGTGTTGAGTCTCTGTTTAAACGAATCACTATTACTCTGGGCTTAAGACTCTCTGAAGTGTTTATCAATGAATCAAATGAAATGAATGAATGAAAATAAGACAACCAATCGTTGTATTGCACTCAACCTTAGGAATTGTCTTATTTATTAATATTTTGGAAGTAATACATATGTCTGGGCCTAACGTCAGATAATGATAGTCTGAGCTATGATTTGTTAATTTTCTATTTTACAGGAAATTCATTGCAATCAATATTCATATATAACGTTACATCAAATAAATTATTTTAGAAAATATGAAATCAAAGTATGAAAACTGATTAAACTTTGTATTCATATGATTAACTGAATTGTTTCGAGTGTTTTATAACTGGTATTTAATAATAATTAATATGTTTAGCACATGTATTCTCAAGGTTTAAGATATTCTGCACTTTACATAATAACCATAACCAGTGGTCAATCAATTTGTAGAACATTTGTCTCAATCAGGTATTAATGTATTGCAAAACAAACTTAAATAAAGCCTATAATAGGAGAAGAGATGAGCCTTTTTTGCACATATGATGTGATCGTCCAATAAAACGATATGAAGAGTAGCGCCAAATGTAATAAATGCGCTCTTTTTCGCTATTATTTATCAAAATTGTTAAACAATTTGTGATTGAATTCAATAAATAAATTCAATTCAACACAAATCGAGAAATGAATGAAAACATGGATTGTGTCCTCCGTTTCGGTCACTGCGACGGACACACAGACTGTACTTTCATTAGTGACGAGAAGTAATGAAATGAATTGCCTTTAAATCCAATAATAATTTGTTTTGTTTTTCACTCAAAGACTAATGACTTGTGGTCTCGACTCAGAGGTCAGGCTTTGGCCGATCGATGAGTCGGACGAACAAATGGAGGACAACACAGAGTCCTTCTCCATATCGGACCAGTCGTTGGCCATTGTCTCTAATGTAAGCGCAAATCCAAAGATTAAGTCTTAAGATTTGAAAATTAATTTTGAATTACTTTTAAAAGTCGACCGACTTTTTCATTGCTTGCGATTCCAATTGTGTTAAGTCTTACTCTATATCTAACGGCGAGAACGAGACAATTGTCTGTCGATTCACAACAAATACCACACATTTAGACATCAGTACTGACGGACAACTATTGGTCGCTTCCGCGGCGTTAGTATTGAATTCAGTTTTATCTGACTTTTAATTTGATTTCTTATATTAAAATATATTTTGATTTAATAGTGATTTTACTCTAAAACTAATTAATTTGGAGAATAAGGAACAGAAGTGTTTTGAAGGACACGAAGCGCCTGTTCTTAGTGTTTCATTAGATCCGAAACATCGATATATCGCGTCCTCCAGTTGTGACAGTTCTGTGAGAATTTGGAACACAGAAAACCAGAATTGTGTCCACTTTTGGAGCGATTGTTACCCAAAAAGCAATGATTTCGAAAATTCGCAAACATTAGGCCGTATTTGTTGGCAACCAATTAGTGGCCAATCGATAGCTATTCCCAAATTAGACCGAATCGATGTCTACGCAAGAGATACCTGGGCTTTGGTGCGCACTTACATACATGAAAAACTGACACAAATATCAATTGTCAACTATTCCTCTGATGGAAACTATTTGGCCGTCGCTTCTAATGATGGAATAGTTATGGTTTGGGACACAAACTCAGAGCCGAACACAGAACCGATGGCCAAATACTTCCACAAAAGTTCAGTAAAGATAACGACTTTAAAATGGAATCCAAAATCAACAAAACAGATGTGTTTTTGTAATATTAGCGGTGAATTCGGTGTTTTGAAAGTCAATACTATCGGCGCTAATAAAGCGGACAATAAATTAGAGCTAACTATGGAAGAGATGAACGGTATGTTCGCCGATCTATCGGACGATGATTTTGATGATAAAAATGAAGACAAAACCAATGATTTGGCAGACATTGAGACTAATATTGAATTACCAAAAGTGGTATTCAATCCTAAATACAATCAAACAATTGTTAATAGAGTTGAAAGTATTGACAATAAAGATAAGGAAGAGATTGTGGACGAAGACAACGATAATGAGTTCGATATCGGAGCCATAAAATCTCAATACGAGTCGCAAATATTCGGTGAATCGAGTGCTGAACCAAAACATAAGTCATTGGAGAGCGAGAGTCGCCCGGTTTCGAGACAGAGTGTCCGCTCTGAAAGTGAGGAACGGGAAGCCGAACCTAAAGAGTTGCCGCCATTAAGACAGGAAGCATTCAAATGTGGTTCAACACCAGTACATTTTGCACAGCGTTTTATGGTTTGGAATTCTGTTGGAATAGTTCGCTGTTATAACACAGAGAATGAGAACTCAATTGATGTCGAGTTCCACGACATGACATATCATCACTCAATACATGTGCCGAACGCACAAAACTATACGATCGCAGACCTATCGAACGACGCACTTATTTTGGCCACGAATGGGGACGAGAAGTCGACGAATGGAAAGTTATTTTGTATGTTATTCAACACTTGGGACGCGACTAAGGAGTGGACAATCGAAACGCCTAAAGATGAGTACATCGACGCTATTGCTTGCGGCACAGGATTTATTGCTTTGGCCACTGATAGACGGTTTATACGTATTTTGACGATTGGAGGCATTCAAACAAATATGTTCTCCATTTCGGGTCCCGTTGTCTGTCTCTCAGCGTTCGAACACTTTTTACTAATTATATACCACTCCTCCACTGGAATGCCTGAAGAACAGTGTATATCGATGTATGTCCTCAAAGTGGACCACAAGCCTAACGCAAGACATCCGGTGCCCAATCCTACAGCTGTGGCTCTGAGTCCCAAATCATTGGTCTCGTGGGCCGGCTTTACAGACGAGGGAACGCCTTGTGTTGTCGATTATGAAGGAATTGTCAGACTTTATAACACAAATTTGGGCAATACTTGGGTTCCAATCGCTTCAACTAAAGAACAGGTAAATTGCTTTAAAGTCTGAGTTTCGATGCGAAAGTGGTTTTAAATATTCAATTCATAGGCAAAGGGAAAGTCCGACAACTTTTTCGTCATTGGTTTGAGTGAAATCCAAAGTCAAATTCGTTGTATTTTCTGTAAAGGCTCTCGATTTCCGGCCACTATTCCAAAGCCTACGTTAACTCTATTACCACTTCACACACCTTTATGTGAATTGTTTACGAGTAAAGGCAAACATGAGGTAAGTCTTGGAATTGAGTTTTAAAATAAACAAATTTTATTGAATGAACTTATTTTTCAACTGAAAGGAGGAAATGATTAGAAGCAAACTATTGAACTCACTGTTGAAAAAGTTATCTAAAGATGGATTCGATGTCGAGTCTAATATCGAAGAATGTAATAAAAATGTAATCAATTCTCTCATCAAATTATTTGCCGTAAGTTTTCTCTAAATGTTTTACAATTATTCAAAATAAAATTTATCTATAATTCAATCGACTCTTCAGTTGGCTTTGGGCGCCGAACGGGAATCACTTGCACTTGAGATCAGTCATCTGATGCCAAACAAACGGGCGGTCGAGGGCGCCATCAAATACGCTGAACGACAAAAGAGGCGAACTTTAGCACAAAAATTGGGTGAAATTGCAGAACAAAAACTTGAAGAAGAGTTGAATGAATTGGAGTCCGAAGAGGAACAGGAAGTGGAAGTAATCGATAGAACGACAACTAATCTGAGAATAGAATCGATTCAAATGCAAACAATTAGTAGTGATTTGCGACTCAAACCCAAATCATTGAAAGCGAATTCGATTTTGAATGAGAACTCAAACTCAAGAGTGGATTCGGAGGAAAGCGACGGCGAGTCCATTGTCAACATTAAGACTATTCAATCGTCTGTTCCATCAGATAATGAAGACTCCAATTCAGTGACATTAAAGCCAAAGTCCGTTGAAATATCGAAACAATCGAAAGGAAATCCGTTCAAAGTTTCAGAAACTAAACGACAGAATAAACGCAAAAATAGGAGAGAAAGTAGTGATGAAAGCGATGACGAGTCCAGAGATGGGAATGGATTCAAACATTTTTATGAAGAAATGAAACAAATTATAAGAGACGACAATTCAGATGTGGAGGAAGAGAAGGAATTGATTGAAATCGCAAAACAACAGTTCCGAGCATTGGATGCGCCGGAAAGGAAAAGTTGGGCTAAAAGTGAAGTAAAGAAAAATTCAAAGAAACGAAACAAAAAGACTGAAAATAATGACAAAAACACAATTCTTAAAGAAAATTCAAACAAAATTACAAATTTTTTTTCTAAAAATTAAATTAACATATTTTAAAATAAAAATATACTTTAAATTCAATTAAATAAAACATGTTTTGAGCACTCAATGAAAGACAGCAATACATTTGCACAAAAAAATGAACTAAAATTAGAGATCAAAGGGATGAGACGTTCAGAACTGCCTTTTAAAAGAAGACAATTCAGTGATAAGAAGACAAGAATATTAAAACTCCAAACGTTGCGGACATTAGATTCACCGAAATATAACTCAAATAAAACCCAAAAATATTATAAAATATTGAATAAAATATAATTTTAATGATTAATGAAATTTTTAGTTTTTAATCGGTTTCAAAATCATTTACATTTGAATCTTCTTCTTCTTCGTTATCGTCTTCATTGTCATCACTCATATAGTTTTGGTCTATACTCTCGTCGGAACTTTGGTGTTCTTCTCCTTCATTGTTATCGTTGTCTGAATTGTCTTCAATTAAATCTTTGAACTCGTCGTCCATTATGTCTTCGTCTTCGGCATCAGATTCGGAAGAGGAGGAGGACTCGTACTCTATTTGTGGCGGTTGTCGAGACAAATACTCAGTGCTATTCTGAACGCGAATCTAAAATAAACACAAATAAATATTAATTAAATTAAATCTTAAAATAATTGATAAAAAAAACCATTGAATACAACAAACCTGTGATATAACTAAATTCAAGCGACCTTTCAATCGATAAATTCGATCTAAAATATGAGTTCTGGCGTTCATTAACTCTAAAAGTGGCCCTAAATTCTCTTCCAAATTAGGCAACTAATCAAGACACAAAAATAAATTTTCAGCACTTCTGGACACAAGAAAAATGAAACAAAATATTTAATACTTACAGACATAAGAAATGTGAGCCTCAATTGTAACAACTGTTCCAACCATTTCAAGTGAACCAATGTTTGGTCACTTTTATTGAATAAACAACTTTGGAGTTCATATAAAAACAGTGAAATGCAATCGATCGGCAATTTTTTGATTGTATTTCGAATCAATTTCTCGTCGCTATTATTCAGTACTGTTTCGATCATTTGGTTGTCTCTACTCTGCAATCCTTGCACTAAAACATGTGTCAAACTATCACTTGTGGGCTGTTGTTGTTGTTGTTCTATAGAATTCAAGTTGTCTTCGATGTCCGGACTTTTATCATTCGATATCCGGAGTCTGTCTTCAAATGTCATTAGAATTTCATTTTGTTGTTTAGATTTCGACTCTTTTTTCTCTTTCACTTCATTCAAATCATCCATTGATATGTCGTTACTATTGATTGTCGTCGACTGTCTTGTGGGCGCCATTCCTGCCGGTCCTACAACTGTTGCGTTCTTGGGTTTGAGCGGACTTTTGATTTTAGTGAACCCACTGTCCACTAATAGGGAGGGTTTAGTCAAAGTTAATGGGTCTTTGCGTACAAGAGTTGTATTTTTGTTGCACTCGTCATAATTGATTCGCTCGAATACCGGACTAATTAATGAGCCATAGATTAGTAGAATATCCCTATCATTGCATATCTGTGCCGACAATATATTTAATTGTTTTTGCGAACTATTTGTCTCAATTGGTGTCGATATACGAATCGTCACTTTTGGCTTAATTGGGGTTTTTCTCTGTCCATTCAATGTGTGTTCAAATATATACAATAAACCGCTTTTTGTAACAACGGATACGAGAATTGGCTGTAAATCACAATAAAATAAATCAGAAATCAGTCAACAATTTAATGCTTGTCTCACGTGATTGGGTTTTGTCGGCGTTATGTCGAGACTCATCGCCTCGTCGTCTAATGAAAATGTGGCCAAAGAATTGCTTGTCTTCTGTTTGCCCTCGAGTTTCAATTGCCAGGCGTTGACTACACGGTCGCCGACAGCACAGGACAAAAAGTACGAGCCATTAATGTCCTGACTGTCGGCGACACTAACATGTCTTAAGCGCTGCACTTCAGAGGCATGTCCTGTGAAATGCTTCAAAACAGTCTTCGCCTTCCAGTCCAACCATTTGATTGAATTGCCGGCGATTAAGACATTCGTCGCATCGATGGCACAAATGGCAGTGACTGTGCTCTTGTCTGGCGTCCACTTCTTCTTTATTTTGGTCGACGATATACACCACTCTATCACCTGTTTATCGTTGGAACAGCTGAACAGCGAGTCTTCAGTGGTTAACCAACTCATGTCATTGATTCGGTCTTCGTGTCCATCCGTGAGCTGTGAGTGTAAATCATTTTTGACGACACTATACAATAGTATACTTCCATTGACTGTTCCCAAAGCCAACAGTTCTAAATCCAGCACTTCTTGGCTGACATCAGTTGTATTAGTGGTAGAGTTGCGACGCTTTCTCTTCTTCTTTGGCGAACCCTTTGTTGTAAACGATTGACAAAAAGAGAAAACAAAACACAAGTTATTTAACAATTAATTAGAGAAATAGTAATCAAATAAATACATCAACTGATGGGTCAATGGGTTGGATGTGTTTGTTGGGCCAACTGATGGACACACAGGTGGCCGACAGGTGTGAAGACGGCGTGTATTCCTGTTTCAGGTGAGTGGACAGAGTGTCCCATACCTTCAGCTGTCCATCGAGTGTACAGTAACTGAAATACTGTCCGCAATCGGAAACAGCGATCGGATTATTATATAAAGTGTTCATAACTATTGTTTATTATTAAAATTTATTAAATTAACTAAAATTATAAAACAATTATATAAAATAACTTTAAACACGTGTTTATGACTTAAACGTGTTTTAGATGTAAACCATTTTTATAGTGAATGAACACAAATATTGTGAGAAATAGACAAATAAATAAATACTGGCTTTTAATTTGAATTCATTCCCTGTTTTACAAGGAGTGTGAGGTTTACTGACAAAGACATCACAACATTTATTGCACAGAAGATTATTGTAAATTTAAATGGGGAAATTTCAAATTACTAGTCAATTTACAAGTGCTTGCTAGTTTTAAACTAAATTAGAATTACTAAACGTTTGAATTTAATTAAATAAGGTTGAAATAAAGAATTAGCACCCACAATTTCACTGACATTAGCATCTTAATGTATTTAGAAAATTCTAGGGTCTAGTTTTTTATTCCAACTTGTCAAAGGCAGTCTTATATTAAATTTATCACCTTGATAAAGTGATTTTAAAATATACATTTAGTTTTTATATTCATTTGTAAAACTGAGCTATTATTGGGAAATTCATTTAAACGGAAACAAATAACTTGAATCGACGCTTTTTGTTAACCGATTAACAATTATCTATTAATTTTGTTAATCAATATATTAAAATATATTTATCCAAGATACTTAATAATTCAAATTTTCTTAAATAAGCAAATTGCTAGATACCTCAATATCCGTGTATATTCAAAAATTACGTGTGAACTCTATTCAATTTTGACTTATAAGAGCACCGATAGATTGAGTCCTACTTTTAATTAAATTCCAAATGATTTGTTTTTTATGAAAACTTTTTTCGTTAATTGTAGTTAAAGCTCACTTAAAGTTCCTTTTTTATATTCTGGTTAATAATTTGACAGAATTAGACTAAATTCTGTTATCTTTCTAAGAATTTAGACAGAATTTCACAGAATATTCCAAAAAAATTTAAAAATTGTTATGGGGAGGAGATTGTGGCCCTTATAAAATGCCCCAACTGCTAGAACCTATGACTAGACCACAACTAGTGATAATCGGGATCACGAATCAGGATTCCGGACCGATTTGATAGGTTTTTATTCCCAATATTTCCCAACACTAGAGATATCTAATTTTTTCATTTTCGAAATTTTATTATAAAATTCTGATTTAAATCAAATTAAGTTTGACTCCAATACTAATTAAAGTAATTTAGAGTACCGTAAGTGATATAAAGTATTTTTTAAAATCTTTGAATTTTTATTTAATTCTAATTGAATTGAATAAGTCATACAAATAAGTGAAGAAATAATCAAATAAACAAATGAGGGTAAAAAACAATTTTATTTTTAAATTAATTTAGAGAAGAATCTCAAGACGTCTTAATATAAAAAGTTTTCGATTCGGTGTTGACTGTAATGCGATTTATATTATTTACGATACACTCATTGACTAAATTGATGTCATTTATCAGATCCAACGCAAAGAGCGCCACCAGAGCTGATCCCTGTTCTGAGTAGCGCTTATTCTTTTCCAAATAACAACTTGAATAACATTTTCCATTAACTGAGACAACAGTATTGAAATGTTTATCTATTTGTTTAGTCTTATATACCGGCGCTTCAAATGATTTGCTTTTGATGTGAGACAAGAGCAGAGTTTTTGGTAAATCATTTTCATTGAATAAACTTCTGACAAAAATCACAGGCATTTCAACACAATTATCATTGGATTGTTTGGCACAAGACTTGAACCGCTTATTAGTGGAAACACAGTTTTGTTCATTAAATAACTTCGAACTCAACTCTCGTTTAAGTGATTCTCTATTATCGCAGTATTGATTCAAATGCCATAATTGGCAAATGGTTTTCATATTCTGTGCGCCTAATAATGCTTTACCTCTTTGTGTGTCCTGTAATGGACCCAACATTTGTTGGATAACATATTTAGTATTAATAACATTATTGTCAAAATCCACGCATAATTTGAGGTATTGTTCAATCACTTCATCCATTGGTAGCAAAGAGTCTTGTTTGAGAAAAATGGAACAATTCTTTTGTGCCGTCCGTCCTATCATTACAGACGAACAACAGGTCTCTGTGCGGAACCGTTCGATATCGGCATAGGTTTGGATCTGATCTGAGCCGCCGTTCGCTATAACAGGTATTTTCAATGTCTGTGCGATTTGTTTAATGAAGTCATTTCTGTTGACATCCTTTGGTCGTTCCGCTTGTGTCCGGCCGTGAACTGCCAGTGCTTTAACACCAGTCGATTCAATGAGTTTAACTAAACTCAATGTTTGTTCAATTGATGGCAAAACTCTTATCTTACAAGTGATTGGTTTTCGTATATTATTTACTAAAGTATTGAGTATTTCATAAACTTTTTGTGGTTGAGTCAGAAGTGCGGAACCCATTCCTCCCTTAACTGAGAACTGTTTAGGACAACCCATATTGATGTCAATGCCAGAGACGTCCTGTTCCACTAGTTTGGCCGCACACAGAGCTCTTTGGGCATCACTTGTGCCCAATTGGAGTATAAGTCTGTCTTTCTCTGCGGCACAGGTCCTGAAGACAACAATGGCGTCGTCATCGATGTAATCAATTGTTCCCAAAACCTCATTAACAATACGCTGACATCGAATCAGCTTATAGTCAATAATCTCTTCAGTGAACACCAGATCTGCGCCATAACTGAGGGACAGGAGTCTCATCGGCAGAGTTGCCGTCCGAACCATCGGCGCTAATATTACCTTTGATTCAAAGTTTATCTCATTATTAGATCCGTTAGTATTGATATGGCTTTCCATTTCCCTATTATTATCTCTCAATTGGTTTACAAAAAAGTGAAAATTGATTACAAATACAAACATAAAAATTAAATATTTGTTCATTAAATGCAATAAATATAGTAAATAACGACTGAAAGGGGCAGAGAAGCCAACTATGATATAAAGGTCTGAACAATTAATGTAAACATAGAGAACAGGGGTTTAAAGTTTAGACTTTAATATTTGCGTTATTGCCTGAAAGTGTCGGAAAGGAATAAAACATATGGTTTCCAAACATTTAAACTTTATTAAAGCACCGGTGGGTCGGTATGTCTGCCGCCCTTTAAACGCCCGTAAGTTTGTATTTTATAATTTTGTCCAAATATTTGTATAAAATTCAGTCAAAATAATAAATTTGACTAAAAATGATTTAAATTTAATATTAATTCCTATATTCAAGAAAATAGTTTTGAGATAATGTCATTGAAGGAGGGGTTAGGGTTGGGGCGAACGGCAGTTATTTATAAACCATTCATTCATTTGTAAAGCTCTGTCCAAATGTAAATATAAACAAATGAATGCTTTGAATGAAAAACAATTTTATGTAAACTTTTATTACATTTACGTAAATATATATCAAAATAAAAAATGCTTTGATTATTGTTGTGATTAATGCTATGACTGATGAATGCGTTTATCAATAGATTATGTCATCGTTTCTATTGATAATAAACACTCAGAGACTCACCAAATGAGACAATGGCTGCCAATGAAGACTCGGATTATAGTTATTCACCACTTATGGCCGACACAGACATCGATAATATTAGCGAATCCAATGAACCCAAAGATAAGTGAGTTGTTGTCACTTATATTGGTTTTGATTCAATTGTTGTTAAACTCTTGTGTTTAGGTCAGCAGTCGTTAGAATAACTTTCGGTTTAATTGGTTTATCACAACTGATTCCATGGAATTTCTTGATTACAGCCACTGATGTAATGCTTTTAAGAATACTAGTTATAAGTCTTAGTATTTGTTAAAACTTTTTGCAATTATTTCTTTGCTTTCTCTCCCAAACAGTACTGGAATTATAAGTTTCGATACATTAATCAAACAAATTATGAATCAATTGATAATTTAAACAATAAATTATTGTTTACTTCAGAGTTAACTTCACTCCAAAAATATTTCGAAAGTTATCTTTCGATCGCAACTAATTTGCCATTTCTTTTGGTTCTGATATTCAATGCATTTTTGGGACACAAGTCAGTCAATCAAATATCTGTTTTCACTTTATTATTAACGAATATATTATTATTTTTCTATAAAAATTTTCAGAATTGGAGATAATATAAAGAATTTGTGGTCTTTTATAATAATTGTCATAATATTCATAATAACCACTATATTTGTCAAAATAAATACAGACTATTGTAAGTCTTCATCAGATTTTTAATCACAGTTTAGACCATTAATTCCGTATTCTTTTTATATATCTTTGATAATGAAGTTCAGCAAACATTCTTTCATCTGACTCTATGTTCAATAGTATTGTTGAGCACTTGTGCTGCATTTCTTCAGTCGAGTATTTCTGGCATCGCATCACTCTTTCCGACGGAATGTATGCATTCAATGGTGAGCGGACAGGCAGTGTCCGGACTATTCGCCACATTTGCACAATTACTGGCACTTATGGGCCACTGGACAGCGACCGACACAGCGCTCTATTATTTTTTAATGGCAGACATAACACTAATAATTGGTCTAACAATGTATTTGTTTCTCAATAGAAATGTGAGTAATATTTATCTCAAATTATAATTTTATCTA